>OMLP01013234.1:40964-51575 GCA_900302685.1 Spondyliosoma cantharus | reverse complement strand
CCGGAACCCGAGATACCGGCTCTAATCTATTTTGGAGGGAATTAATGCTGCGAGTCGTAGACGACGGGCGGAAGATTACTCATCGGCAAACTGCAACAGAGGCTGTGTTTTCCAACGAGCGAAACACGACGAGTGAACGTACTGAACTGTTCTGAGCATTTTCACTTCATGCGCTGTCACGTGTGATTAAATGGGCTTCCCCTATCTCTCCACATTCCTGCATGGCACCAGCAACGTTGTCGTTGCAGGTGAGACAGGGATCAGCTAAACTAACATTATCCATCACTGAATGGACCTGTTGTAGGTTTAGAAAGTCATAACGTTGATACAGGTGCGTTGTGGTGTTGATGATCCTGCTTTAAAGGCCCCCGAAAACTAATTTAGTCAGTTATCTTACTACTGTGAGTCATTAGATATTACATGAGTGCCGAACTCTGTGCACACGTTTCAAATAATTTATTTGACACTTTCATATGTTTTGGTTTGACCTGTGTGCTTCTCGCCCACCTCGAGCGGGCGGGACTCAGCCTTGAAGTAGGTGATGTCACGCACTTCCAAGCGCCAATCGAATTCTGTACCATCTGAATCAAAATACAATGACAGTTGAGTTCTTTTGTTTTTTTCCTCGTCAATTAAATCTGACCAAACCTGATCCACGGGTGACGGTGAAAAAAACGTTTTTAATTGTTGCGCGTTTAGTAAAAAAAAATAAATATGAAATGTCCGGTTAAAGGTGCGCTATGCAACTTTTTACAGGCCTATAAACAAACAGGGAGTTTGATACAAACAATAGTCTGCAAATGCTAAGGCCAGGGCTCAGACTACAGGAGGTCAATTTATTCTTAATTCTCATGAATTGGAGGAGAAATCTGGTCTCGGACCACAGCTGGTACCATCGTTTGGCCCAGATTATCTGCCAATGTGACAGATTAAGTTTTAAACCTCCCGAACACGAGTTCCTAGATGTACTTGAAAATCATGTTTACATTGTAATCAGGCGTGTATTTTGAGGTTTGGTGGGGTGTGACCATCTGTCTAGAGGCGCAACAGTTCAAGAATATAGGAGGAAAAAAAATAGTGCCCCTTTAAGTATTTATAGTTGCAAGTTTAAAGTTAGGCACAGTTTATTCATGTGAAGAAGCCAATTTTTACACTCTGATTACAGATTTTCTAAAAAATGTTATGTAAATGTATTTCATTTATTTATTAAATTGCCTAATGCTTTATGACATACGTCTCGGGGGCTGGATCTGGCTGGTAGTGTAAGGATTTTAAAATACAAATACTTCACTGAGTCTTAGTGTAGTACTGTGTGCAGGGGCTTCAAGGAGGTGTTGATACATATTCAACACACTATAATGTCATCAATTGTCAAGTGTGGTGTGTCAAATTGTTTTCCTTAAAAATATATTCATGTAGAAAATCAGTTTTCAGTCATCAGTCTTTTCCCTCCAGCCTGCTGTATTCAACCAATATGTGTGTGCCACCTTGAGGTGAAAGTCTTTCACTGAACGCGTGCTCATGAGTCGCAGCGTTCAGTAACATGGAAATAATATAAATACGACTTTCTGGGGCTCTCCCATCAATGGTGGGAAAGTAATTTTAGAGTGAGCTTTCAGACGTCCACACGTTTAACTTTCATAATTTCTTTACATTTATTTCAGGAGACATGTAACGTACAATGAATATAATAGTGAGACATCTGTTACAACACAACTCTAACAGAATCATTCATTCACAATTTTACACATAATATCAAGTATATACTCCACAACATCACGATCACACTGAAGAGGTAAGAGGTGGAAGAAAATGCCTTTAACCCCCTGATAAACAGCAACTCGGTGCATCTGTCCCTTTACCCATGTGCATGTTCCCATTTGATTTATAATCTGTATTGGTCACCGTCACACCTGGGGGGGGAGGAAAGAAAACTTTACACTCTTCGTCGCAGCTATTGGTTAAGTGCAAGTGCAGCACCTGATCGGGGCCCGCTGATTGCAACCACAACATGTTGGGGTAGTGATCTCTAAGTGCTACGCGAGGGGGCTCAGTGAAGATGCCACGTCTGCAGAGCAAACCACGTCTTCAGGCGTTTTAGGGGATTCCAGTACTGAAGAGGGAAAAATCAAACAATTTAAAATGGACATTTGTGCAGGTCGTGGAATGTTTAAGGGGACGTAAACATCGAAGAATAAAGGAGTTCACATGACTGAGGCAGACATTCAGAACACGGGCCATTTAATCTGCACTATGTTGCACTGCACTGGGGTTTGGATGTTTGGGAGAGGAGCCGAGACGGCTCATTCCTCCAAGGTCCGGAAGGAGTTCTGCATGTCCTCCAGCAGCTGGGCGAACTCCGCTTTGATCTTAGCTTCTCCGTCCTTGACTGGGTCCTAAAGGATCAAACGGACATAAACAGGTATCACATCAACAAATGGTGAGTTATTATCTTGATTGAAAACACACTAAATAAAGAGCAATCCCGTACCTTGAACTTCATGGAGCTGATTTTGTACAGCGTGTCTCCCATGTGCTCCTTGATCATGGCCCAGGTGATCTTGTTGTCGCTCTGTGCCGTGGTCTCCACGGCGTGTCGGGCCATGTCGTAAAAAGCAATCATGTTTGAGAGGATGCCAACAGTTTTGTAGAAAGGACAGAACCTGTGTGTAGAGACAGAAAGATGGGTGAAGCTCACAGTTTATATAATAAGTCAAATGTTATTTAATGAAAAGGAACATCAAGTGTAAACTTTTATGATTTCTTTAGTTTTTAGCTTTTTTTTTTTCAAATCATTTACCTTCGTTTCAGGATGTATAGATTTGACAATGTATTTTGATTTGTCTCCTTGTGACGTGGGTGTTGTGTTTGTTTGTGCTTGTTTCTGTTTGTCCTCTGGTGAGTTATCTCATATTTTTGTCTAAATTTAAAAAATACATTAAGGAGAAATATTTACAGACATATCCCCTTCTCATCCACTAATGATTAGATGTCGCTGCCTTGCTTTACATTAAACTAATGGACCACATTAGCTTTTCTATTGTTACCACAGAAATCACTTACAATGCATCCATCTCTAGGCTGTACTTGCTTGACTGCGATCATTTGCTGAAGGCTCATGGTTATATTTCCAAAGAAATGTGGCTGACTTTTTGTTCTTGTGAGAAAATTCCTTCTTAAAATGTGACTTAAATATTAAATTAAATATGAAAACTGTTGTGGAGCCAAGATGGGGCTTCTTCATTGTTTACAAGATTGAATCAGTTTACTGTGGGTTTAAAAAAAGAAACAGAGGTGGGAGAGCCATTCAGGTACGCGAATGGAAAAGACATGTGTTTTGTGGTTGGTGGGATGTTTTGTCTTCACCTGTCATAGGGCGTGTAACCATTCTGCTGCAGGAAGTCATCTTTAAGGAGCTTAGCAACTTCTAGAGTGATCTTGTCAGACTCAGCGAGAGAAGCCTGTGAACAACACATTTTTTTTTAGCTGTTAATCAACCAGGTTAGCATGCAAACGATTTAAACGATTAACTCTTGTTCTTATAAAAAGCCAAATCCATAGAACAAAGATGTAACACATCGAAAACATCAATTAACTTGCAGTAAAAATGTGTGCATTTTTGGGAAACATTTTAAGAAAATGAAAAAAAAAAAAGAAAAAGACAGATATCACATTAGTTTGTTAGTCACTTGTACTTTCATTAAATGCTTTATTCCTCTGACCTTCATTGGGTAAAATCTGGAGGTGGACTAATAGCACCAGTGCCATAAATATACACAAACATAGCCGGTGTAAAGCCACCATTTGAAGGACACCAGCTGTAACTCCACTGCATCCAGACAGAGTGAGATCAACGAGCTCTTCTAAGTATAAACACTGACGTCTGCCAAGTGTGCAGGAAGTTTCATTTTCTCACAGTTACACTTTTTTTTCTATTTCTGCATTTCACAGATGTTGACTGACATGGTAAATTGATTTTCAGTCCACAGTTTGTGGTACATCATGTTATACAATCTTAACCGGCCTCACCTTGCCGACGAGCTGCACGATTTCTGCCAGGTCCTCCTCCTCCTGGAGAATCTCCTTGGCTTTTGTGCGGAGAGGAACAAACTCGGGGAAATGTTTGTCGTAATATTCATCCAGAGCTCGTGTGTACTTGCTGTAGCTGATCAGCCAGTTTACAGAGGGGAAGTGCTTTCGCTGAGCCAGCTTCTTGTCCAAACCCCAGAACACCTACAAAGATGAAAGCAAGGAAGATTTACATGGGCCTTGAAATGATACCAAAAAAAAAAAGAAGAAAGCCAAAGCCAAATGTTAGGATGATAGGACGTTATGATACGAATAGCCACTACACATTACTTACCTGAACAATACCCAATGTGGCTGAAGTGACAGGGTCTGAGAAATCTCCACCAGGGGGTGACACACTAAAAGGAATTCAGAGTATTTGAGGAAAAGCTAGGTTAATAATTACATACCCTAAGTACCTAGGAACAATAGCGCCAATTTAGGAGGTGTAGCCTTAAAACAACTTTTCAAGTTCCACTAGTTTGCAAAAAAGACAATACACTTGCAGAAACTTACATTTTGGATTATGGGGGATCTGAGCAGGCACCAAAAAGAAGAGTTCTGCAAGTTAAGCTAGTCAAATTATGTTTTTGTTTTTTTTACTGAAAGGAACTGAAAGTAAGAGCTGCTTAGGGGCAGGAAGTGAATTTTGAACCCTCGGTCAACTTTATAAATATGTCAGTAAGCAGTAATAATGGTAGAAGTTGTTGTGAGTAAAGGGAATACATATGCAACAACATTCAAAACCACCAGTCACAAGTACCTTCTGTAAGTCAACTTCAACAATTATGCGCTGCTTTATGCCAATATAAAAAAATCAGACTCACGCTCCCACGATGCTGACACTGCCCTCTCTCTCGGGATTTCCCAGGCACTTCACGCGACCTGCGCGCTCGTAGAAGGAAGCGAGCCTGGCGCCCAGGTAGGCAGGATACCCACTGTCTGGAGACAACAACACACACACACACACACACACAGTTGTGACGGATTCACAACAGGCCGTCTTAAAGCATCTTCATCAATACACACACAATCAATCATATGCGTCACGAACTTACCAGCAGGCATTTCTGCTAATCTTCCAGAGATTTCTCTCAGAGCTTCGGCCCATCGAGATGTCGAGTCGGCCATCATGCTCACGTTATAGCCCATGTCTCTGAAGTATTCAGACAGTGTGATGCCTGCAGAGGTAAATATATTTAACTAAAAAGGCAACGATCACAAACGTAAGAAGAAAAAGCCATTTACTAATGTTAACCACTTCATCAATCAGATGTTTTAAAATTAACTTGGACTAAAAGTGAATCGTGTAATAGTATCTAAATAAAATAATGAGAGTGTATAATGTGAACGGTTGGTACCTGTATAAATTGAGGCCTCTCTGGCAGCCACAGGCATGTTGGATGTGTTAGCAACCAGCGCCGTTCTCTTCATGATGCTCTCCACCTTACCATCGACCTCCATAGTAAGCTGTTGGGCACGAGCAGCGTTGTCATTATACAATGTGAACGGACCGAAGATTTGCTCTCGACAAATATTCAATACATTCGCTCGTGTTTCTCTTAAATCGTTGATTCTTTTATAACCTTAAAAAAAAAGCAGCTGAAAGTGGCCCAGCAAAATACATTTCCTTTTTCCACTTACCTCGGGGAAATCCCGCAGCACTTCAGACATTTCATTTCCACGCTCTCCACAGCCAACGTAGATAATGACGTCGCTGTTGGAGTACTTGGACAAGGACTGCGAGATCACCGTCTTTCCACATCCGAAGGCTCCTGGTATAGCGGTGGTGCCGCCCTGCACACAACTATACAGCACCGAGTTCATGTATTTTCATATGCAGCTAACAGAATTTAATAACACAACATAAAACAAGTGTTGAAGACTCATTTTATCAGTGATGATTAAAGAGTAAATAGAGGCTTGACAATCTCAATACAGTAAAATATATCATTTCTACTACAAGCACGTAAAGAACCAACTGTTTAACGTCTATAGTTATGTAGGTTTCTGAGTGCACAATGTTCTCTCATGGTCTACTCACGGGAAAAGTGCATCCAGAACTCTCTGTCCAGTCAGCAGTGGATGATTAGCAGGAAGCTTCTCTGTGACCGGCCGGATTTGTCGCACTGGCCACACCTGCAACGTGGTGAACTTCTCCTTCACGCCTTCAAATTCGAGCTCCAGAACCACATCCTTGGTGCAACAAGAGCAGAAAATCAGTTTGACGGGAAAATTCTGTTCCGACACAAAAGGGTTTTTGCAGCCTGGACAAACACTCACAGTGACGTCGTAGTGTCCAGGCGGGGCGAGGTAGGTGACAGTGCCTCTGTTGCGTGGTGGAAGCATCAGCTTGTGCTTTATTAAAGAGTTTTCATTCACCATGCCGTAGATATCGCCACCTGTCACGTGACTGCCAACCTGGAGAGGAGATCACTTGAAATTAGCCAGAGAGGTTGCAGAGGACACACACGCAACACACTGAAAATTGTGTTTTTCATACCCGAAGACTCTGACTGGGGGTAAACTCCCATTTGATGTCTCTGTTAAGAGCACCAATGTTTACTCCTCTTGGGATGTAGATACTTTGAGTGAGGTCATTGATGTCTTTTAGTGGACGCTGGATACCGTCAAAGATGGAGCCCATGATTCCTGGTCCCAGCTCAACAGAGAGGGGTTTCCCCGTCCGAAGGACAGGGTCACCGACGGACACGCCAGCTGTAGCGGCATGTTAGGGAAAACAAAACAAACTGCAAACATGTTTAAATTCACACTCCCATTTTCTATCAGTAAAGAGGCTTTAAAAAAAATGTTCAAACGTTGTTAATGTTAACTTAGTTTTAAAGCAGATCATGACATGTTTTGCCACATGTTTAACAACATAGGCAGGTAATATGGCAGTGGAAAGGATACACGTCTCCTCATAGACCTGGATAGTCGCCATGTCTCCCTCTAAACGAATGATTTCTCCCACCAGCTCACTGTGACCAACACGAACCAGCTCATACATGGCTGCTCCTGCCATCGCAGTAGCTGTCACCACTGTTGATTTAAAAAAAAAAAAAAGAAGAAAAATTAAACTGATCCATCGAACAAATATTTTATAATAGGACTATTGACTTTTGTGAAAAGGGATGTAAACCTAGAAAATATCCTGTTTGATTGAGTCTCAGCATTGGTCATTGTAATGACATATATGATGGGCTGATGCAATTGTGTGTACAGTCAGACAGTTTATACCATGGTAGCTTGAACTTCAATATATATCTTAGGCAATGTTGCAAATCCACTAGCTCTGGCTGCATTATGTAAATACTGGATAAGAAAGATTAACATGTCACTGGGATGAAGTTTCTTGATCTGATTGTTTGGTTGCTTTCATGCAAATAAACTGCCCAGCGTCCGGGCTGTGTGAAAGAACGCACAGCGTCGTCGAAATAACTAAAGATTTTGTCGTAGAGAGTGTGACTTGTGACACAACAGAATAAACAATAAAGCACAATATGACGAGGTAGATTTCTGTCATCACAGGGTCTACATCGCTACATTGCACTTCCCTATAAGATTGCTCAATTATATAAATGCTCGGCCTTTAGAAAAAAAAAATTAAAATGTAATGAAATTCTCTGAAAGGGGATGTGAACCTGGATAAATATTCTGTTTGATTCAGGGATGAAGTTTCTCGATTTGTCAGGTATTAGCATCTGGTTGTTTGACAACACACAGTGTTTCAACTGATTTTCCAGAAAATGACTGTCCTAAAGTGATTTACATCAAGTGGCTTTGGACTCATCAGACGCTGAACAATTGTAATGTGATCATTAGAAGAGAAGCTCAGTAAACCAGACCTGGTCCAGAGACGCCATGCACGTATCCGAACTGGCTCTCTCGATCCTCATCCTGGATCTTAGGAAGTTTTGAGGTATCCATCTTGATTGTTTCTGTCCTGCAGAATCCCTTGAGGAATAATGTCGACACAAACGCTGTCAGCTCATTTTAATTGAAGACACTCAGTTGACAAAACCTTTCGCGGCTAGCTTATGACAAGCAGGCTAAAGTTACAGGGTGAATGCGTCAGCTTACACGGGCTTTTTAAAACACAGTCTACTGCTTCAAACGCAACGATGACATGGACACTTATATGTGGTCTATACAACATTATAGAGTGCTCTCTGGGAAATGAATGGTCAAGCTTGACACTGAAAGGTCACGAGCTAACTCAGCTGAGGCTGCGAAACCGTACATGGAATTCCCTTTAACCCAGGGTTAAAGCTGGGCTAGGTAAGGTAAGCTACTACAATTCGTCGCTGGGGATATGTTTGGTAGCCAGATGGCAGCGTAATGTCTGCACTAGCAAAGCTGATTTATGCGTGTGCGCGTATTAGTCAGGTAACTAGCTAGCAAACACTTAGCTGCCTACATCATCATCACGAACGGTTATTTACGCAATAATAAGATTAAAAGGACTTATCCCACTCTACTGAATCAAAACCCTCACATTACAAGAAGTATCTTACCTTATCTAAATATACAGTTCTCCAGGTTTGTCTCTAACGTAGCAGCCAGAGGAGGAGCTTCCTGTGCTAATCACCTGCCAGGCACCGGACAGTCACGGGAAGAAAACATCTCCATTGTGGCTCAACCGGTTTCCTCCGTTCCGCCGTGGTTGGCTGTCTGTAGAGCCAAGATGGCGTCCGAGGCTCTGCAGTTTTCTAGTCGACGATGAGTTCCGCTGGTCTACTCGCCGTCACCAGGTGCATTACTGACCCCTGCTGGACATAAATGAAACAACCAACTAGGATTGTTTCAAACGTCACATATTTATCTTTTTGAACCAAGGTAAAGACACTTTATTAATATTTATTTATATTTTAACTTTTACTATTCGAAACCAGGGTCATGCGGACACAATGAAAAGGTCTGAACATCTGCATATGAACGAGAGACAAAAAGAAAAAAAAAATGGTAAAGGAGGGGGAAAATAACAACATGATTTTCTGGCTGAAATAGCGAATCTTTTAATGATATGTCAACATTTTCAAAGACACATCACAACAAATAATAATTTAATGGCAGAACAAAGCTGTATTCGGACTGTCTACTACACAGACTGTGGGACATTGAGGCGGTCACAGATTGAGGTAGCAATTACATATTGTGTCATGGAATATAAATCAGACAGTCACATATATATAGGAAGGTGTACATTTAGTCCAAAATATTATCAGGAATGTGTCATTTCACATAGTTCACAATGTTTTACTTTATGTTGCTGCACTCATTCATAAACAGCAGGCTTTTTCCACAAGACTTGTCATGGGAAGGAAAAACTGGGTGATTTCTGTTCTTTTTAAGTGTCCCGGCTGATACACAATACTGAAGCTGCTACATGGGATCCAGCTACCCATTTTAATATATATACCTTCTTACTGTGACCTGTTAAAATGTCTTCAGTGAAAAAGCACATTTGATAAATGAAGTGACTGGCATGGTGTGTTAAGGTATTTCAGTTTGTTATTAGGAGAGGACATTTTATTAGACTGCATAATTTAGATGGAAAAAGTTCACATTTCATACGTGATAAAAAACTAGACATTTATGTATCACAATAAATAAGTCAACTGTGTACAGACGATCTGAAAATTCATTCCGTGGCAACACATCTAACTGTAAAGCAAAGAATCTGTCTGTATTTGTTTCACATATCTCGAGAACCGTTCATCTGTTCTACTTCACACTTGGTGTATTTGCTGCTGTGGACTCGGGGAAGTGCAGCATTGAATCTGGTGCAATTTGGATACGCAACACCTCAAATATTAATCAACAGCAACAAAACTCTGGGCATGGCTTCATGGCTCTACAGACCGGGCTCACACTTGATCCCTCTCATGTGATCCCATGGAGAAGCAGATGTAAACAAAATGGTGATTGGTGTGGTGCAGTAGTACCGCATGGCAGTGAGGAAATAAACCAAAACAGAAGGTTAAACAAGTCTTGATGAGTGGGGAGACCTGGTCAACGCAGTTTTTCTATTCTTCAGTGAGATTTTAAGTTTCAGTTAACTCTTATGTGCTAGCTTATGTTGGCTTCAAGGTCTACAATGTTTACTGTTGCTTGGCAGCACTGTCAGCTGCTTTAGCACGCCTCTTTCATTGGTTGTTGCGGTCTGGCTTGGAGAGTCATGGAGTTCCAGATTTTAAATCGGGAATCAAACATTTTTGACATTAATCGCTGTGGCCCTGAGGAGTTTCTGAGCAGGTCTAAGACTGGATCTGTAAACCCCTTACATTACCAGATAATCTGTGCCAAACATTGGCAGTGGGTTGGTGTGTAGAGTCCACTGGGTGGAGCTGGACTGGGTGAATCATAGTTTATGATTTATTTTCTCTAAAGATCCGATAAACAGAACTTCAGCCATGTGGTCAGTCTGACCACTCGTTTTCCTCCAGCTCAGAGTCATCTTCAGAGTCAGTGTACTCCACTGCAATACGGCGAGACAGGATGGTGGCCACGTCGTTGCCCACTGGCTCCCGCTTGTTCTGC
>OMLP01013234.1:0-40584 GCA_900302685.1 Spondyliosoma cantharus | reverse complement strand
CCATGCGCGGCCCCGGAGGAGGTACAGGAGGCAGTGGGAAGCCGTGGCCTACGTGCAAAACTCCATTATGTGGTGTTGGCGGCAATGCACCCGGAGGAAAACCAAAGGCTGTCTGGGCTGATGGGATGGGCGGACCAGGGGTATGAGGTGGGGGTCCAGAGCTGGTTGAAAGAAAGAGGATTATGCTTCTGTTGAAAAGTGACATCAATATTAAAGTCTTTCTCAGATTATGCAAACCGCAAACAAACATACTTGTAATCTGCAGGTGGACGTATTGAGCCGTTCATTCGGTCTGCAGCGGGAGGCTCCGCTGTGGCGTAGGTTACCCGCTTGTAGTTGACATCAATGCTGTGGTATTCATGCTCCACAGGTGGCGAGGGGTGTGCGTTCCCAGGCACGTAATCATGTGACTTGGCATAATTACAAGCGGCGTGGGCAGGCACCGGAGGGACGGGGTAGTCGGGGAGGTCAGGTCTGGATAAACAATGAGAGACAGAGAGCTTCTCATTCAGATGCTTTCACGTATCCAGATGGTGGGATTTGTTGTTATAAAATTGAAAGTGAAGCTTTACACAACAGAGATATTCGAGTCACAAAGGTCCTGTTTAGCAAAATGGGATCTACCCCCCGACTAAAGTCCAGCTTAGATTTTATTCCTTTCAATCGCTGTCTTTATTTTCACTAAAATATTCCAGAAATCTACATTTTGCCTTGATTATCATATTTCTGCATATTGTTCAGTTACACAATCAGTTTGAAAGGAGCATTTAAAGATATATGTTGCCTCTCGTAGATGTGACAAGTAACGACTGACAGGAAACACAAGGGACACAGAGATATGGAGGACATGTTTTGTGACCAGTTATGTGATTAGAACAAACATTTGTGATGATCTTTTATTTTTCCAATTTTTCCAATATTTTCCAAACATTTGTGGTTGTGGACAAGCGGGTGATGTGCATGATTTTGTAGTGAAAACCAAACTGGACCAAAACATTTCATATGCAGAAAGAGCAGATACGACAATTGTTATCACGTCAAAACAAAAATCATTCAAAGCTGTGCAAATGTTGATTTTAATTTCTGCAAAATGTCTTCCCATGTAATGTGTGTTTTTTCCCCCCCCATATCGTGTAAAGAAAAATAAATAAATAAAACTGCATCTATGCTCATTATGGAAAAATAAGCAATTACCTTCCATCTGGGGACAGTGAGCCCTCGGACGACGCCCTTCGGCGTAGCGTTTGCGGATGGCGGTGATCTGGACGAAGCTCCTTATCGAACGCCATCATGTTCCACTCTTGCCTCCGGTTTCGAGCCTTTCTCACCTTCTTCACCTCGCGCTGAAGGGTGCTGCTTTCCACGCTTCGCTTCTGTTCCTGGACGAGGGGAAGAAACAAGGAGATTAAAAACCTGCCAGCCAAATAAATACACAAAAAAATAAAAGGCAGTGGCCGGACTGTGCTCTCACCCTCTGCCGCCGCCTTTCTCTCCTCTTTTCCTCCGTGTCCTGGAGCATTTTCTCCCTCCACAGGTCAAAAAAGTACGACGGGTCTGAGTAGAATTTCATCGCGTCAGTGGAATCCTCTCTGTATTTAAAAAAAAAACCACAACATCTCACATAAAACGAGACGCTCAGCTGAAAATGTAACCTATTCAGGTGTCGCAGTTTTTATGCAGCACCTGTAGGAAGTGAGGTTGCTGAGGGGAGGAGGCCTGTCGCTGCTGTTGTGCATCTCAGCCACTGCTTTCGGAGTGCTGTTCTTGGACAAAACCTGTTGGTCCTGGATAGTAGAGCTCCTGAATGCCTTCCTCATGTTTATGTCCTGAAGAGAGACTACAAAACAGTGACAACACAACAGTTACGTTTTATACACAAAGCAGGTGAGAATACATGAATGATATGAAATCGACAGAAAGATGAATTCAAGTAAGCTTGAACCAACCCTCCTCCACGCTGGAGTCCAGCTGGGTGACCTTGCAGGCCAGGCGGTCGATCCGGTCCTGGAGTGAGTTGGCGCGCCCGTAAAAGGTGTTGGCCTCGTTAAAAAGCTCCCCAAAAACATTTTCTGCATGTTTACCTGCGAACAGAGCAAAGAAAAATGAGACGTGAGACCGTGAATCTCCTCAATGAGGTTATAAATCAAGTGAGAAGTCAAGTCATTTTCTCATATCCTTACATCGATCAAACTTCTTTTTGAAACCAGTGAATACTCCCCCTGCTGGCCATTAAAAAAAATCTCTACGGTACCGAGCTGCACGCCTATTTTAGACAATAGCGTGGAGTTTTCTGATAAAGTCGACCCTAACTGACAGGTTGTCTTACTACTTCATAAATTAGTCTTTATAAGAGTTCATACAACACAAATACAGCCAGTTCTTTAGTCAACCATCTCATAAAACAGGGAATTGACAAGCACTGTTTATACACAAGTCTCCTTGTACGCAGCAGCAATGACCGGCACACGTCGAATGGCTCTGATCCACTTTGTGTGGCAGCTATCATTAGACTGCCTCCACTTGTGCCTCCGCCCATTCACTCTGCATCTTCTTCCTGCAATACAAAGCTTTGCGGTAAGCTCTAAGCTCCTGTTACTTCACTAAATCCACACACACGCACTCACATACGCACTAATCAGAGGACCCACGGTGGCCAGATGTCCAGGAGTGTATTTGCTTCCCGAAACAGTCTTTTCCTCTTCATTTTAGTATTTCAGTGCGCCAACACAACAAACACATGCAGGTATAGCCCACATCATTAAACTAGCCTGCTTCTGTATAGTTGATATTAGCCTACAGTAAACAGATAGTTAGTAATGACTACAGTGTTTGATATTAAATCAATAACAATAACTGCTTTTCCTTTAATGTGATTTTCATTTGTCTAACAATCAAGCGAAACAAAGATATATGGTGTTGTTTTCTGATAATCACCCTGCAAGGATTAAGAACATTTAAGTGCTCCTAACACAAAGCAGATGTAAGTCAATATGTCATGGGCAAAATTATCCAAGAGCCAATTAAGATGACACTGCATGGTGAACAAATATAGAAATAAGGAATTGTTATGTGGTGTGATTTTTTTGAGGTTGCCTCAACTGCCACCATCTGTGACTGTAAATGATCCTGTTGTGGTCACTTTGCTCAAAAGTCATGTTACATAAGTAGAGGCAACACTTCGCAGTCATTGGGTCAAAAAAGGTCATGCAGCTCCCACCCGGCAATGGCCTCGGGTGAATGTGAACGTGTTGTGACACAAACGTAGCTGAGTGTGACTCGCTGTGATCTTACTCAGGCTACTGAGCTGGCGGATGATGGCGGACAGCGTGTTGTTGGTTACACATTCCAGCTCGTTGCCAATCCCATCAGGCACCGCACCGTGGCACAGATGTCGAGGCTCAATGTTTCTCTTGACCAAAGGCATGACCCCTTCTCACGTCTCGACCACAGCACCTGCTGGGGGACAGAGGACAGCTCTGTCATTGGATACTCCAACCTGCAGGGTCAGCACATCAATCTGTATTCGTAAAAGCAACATCACTGGTAAACAGACACGCCGTGTAAATGCATTAAAACTGGTACTAGTAAACCAATCGCTAAAGCAATTATTTACAATATTTCTGTCCTTCCTTTAAGTCAATAATTTCACAGGTGTCAACTAAAAAACATCACCAATTATAGAAATGAAAATTATATTTATTCTAAAGTTGACAATTATTTCAGCAACTTGTTTTTCTTTTCTGTTTTGTTCGTATTAGTTTAAAAAGAGCAGTAAAAAGTCTAATGCACGGCATCAAAATCAAAATTAAACCTTTTATGATTTTGTCATATTTCCTGTGTTGAACACTGGGCCACTTGTTGTTGAATGTCACAGTTTATCACCACCTGTCAAAGTGGCACACAACTATTGTTAGTTATTTTTCCAAAGGAATAAACATGCTCGGCAACAGCTGGTTGATTCAGCCAGCTTATTGTGATGGAGGATGTGATGTGGGGGGACAACAGATGTGGCAATTATTAAGTGAATTTGCGAGTCACTTTACACTCTTTTACTACATGATGGACTTGCAACAAGGGATTGAGTCATTGCCACTGACCACAGGAAGGGGCGAGTCAGCACACAAGTAACAATGACAGCAATTTACTATAACTAGTGTAATTTTCATATTGCGAAACACATTTTTAACAAATATGAACCGTGATTGAATTCTGGGGTCTGTAATAAAACTACAAGTTTACCACAACAGGCTGTCCATTAGCCTTAGACGGCCCACGGGACTCATGGTGCGTTCCACTGCATTTGAAAATCGGAAAAAAATTGACCTCCGACATGGAAAAGATAAATGGAACGTTCATCCAAGTCGGAATTCCAAATCAGAAACTCAGGTAAGATCTGGTTAGATCTGCTAAGCCCAAGTTTGCTGACATTAACACTGATGACATCACAGCAGTTTGGCTTTATACATTGTATATTTGTGAAACGTGCAGTAAATCGAACTTGTAGTTATCATTTTCACTTTCATCCAGTTGATCTGTGCACAATGGACATCTTTGAGAGTATGCATTAAGAGCCTACTCCGCCTGTCTTTTTTTTTAAGTACCCCTAACTGTTAAATCAGCTGCTTTAGTTTTTAGCAAACTTGCCATTCAAAAAGCTGTTTTGCAGTAAGCATCCATGTTTTTTCGAACAAACGCACCGGGACACTTTTAGATTGGAAGTCAGGAATACTTGGAAATCCTGACAACTGACTTGCAATGGAACGCGTCAAAGTTGGCCCACCATATGGTCCAATATAGCCAACCAGATGTACTGGTAAAAAAAACTGAAAATGTGTTAAAAATGACAACATATATGTTGTTTTATTTGTATTAAGTGCTCTTTAAATATGTATGTCACAATCTAAGCAAGGCGTATTGTACCAATACAATACAATACAATTCAATATTGCTTGTGGCCCTTGGCCCACCACCATTCATTTTCAGTTCTGGCCCTCAAAGGGCAGAAAGCTGGGACACAAATATTCTGCCCCTCCTTGGTGGCACCAGGTGGCAGAAGGTGGCTCACGCCCCAATTTCCCATGATTCAATGCGTGACCGTTACTCCACCACTACATGCTAACTGGCCGGACCTCTTTAATTAAAGGCTCTGCGAAGCGGCTGTCACTCACTGAGCTGTCCGGTCCCCTTGACAAAAAGTTAGCACATCTCACAGCAGGTAACTTTTTCAACACACACATGAAACACGGGCTATCTAACACTATGCAAGCGGCACCAGAACAATGTTTAAGAGACAAGAGTTTAATAACCCTACCATAGGGTAGCCGTTGGGCTAGCTCGTCAGTCGGGTACGTTTAGTTCACGTCAGCACGCAGGGGAAGAGCGGTGAAAGTTGAGTCCAAGCTCTCTGGTCCAAAATAAACAAAGTGTTTGCTGGCCTGCCGCGGTCCTGTGTTGGACAGTGTCAGTAGTCATCTCTGCAGGGCGGAGAGCACTCTGAAAACAAATCTCTCTGGTCCAAATCACAGCTTGAGCCAGGAGGGGATTTGGTCAGCAGATTTACTTCTGTCATCCAATCACAGTCAGTCATCATGCCAGCACTTTGACATCCAGTGTTTTATCTCAGGATTTATTAGTCTCATTTTTATGGGCTGAAAGTCATTAGCTGCCTTCTATTAATATTAATATGGCAGTTTTCTGATTATTTATAGTAACAACTTATCAAATCAAGACTGCAACTGATGAACAATGCATTGATGAGGGCCTGTTTTTCTTGATTAATCATTTAATCGAGTTTAGTCAGATTAGCAACCCAACATTCAGTCTTTTACTCAATTGTTTTGTGTGACCAAGAAGCCAAGACTGTTGCAAAGCAGAATAAAGCTAATCCTCCCACTGAGAGGCAGTGGACACTAAAAGGTTAGACTTTTTCCTCACGTTGGCACATTTTTTGACAAAGCTTCTGACGATTAACTGATTAAAACACTTAAAAAGGCATAAAAACTCAAATGCATAGAACTTTTAACATTTGCAAAACGTTACACCAACGTTCAGAAGTACATCTTGTACTATCATGACTATTCCTCACATATTGCAGCCGATCAGAAAGATCTGTATTTTATTGAAGCATGCGAGATCAGGCGGCAGGGAGCAGAGTGGGCATGATGGATGCACCATTCTGACTATTACAAGTCGGAGTACCATCAACATGATTGAAGCTGATATTTTAAGGTAAAATAGTCACACATGGCTGCTTAAACCTTGTTCTCCCTGAATTATGTTTAAAAGCCAGCACATCGGCATAAACAGTATGTAGGTCTATCAACATCTTAATGGAGACGCCCTGGATTAATAGTGAAATGAGACACTCAGCATTTGATTTGAAAGCTACACACACACACACACACACACACACACACACACACACACACACACACTCACACTGCTCTTTTATCACAGATGGCATCATCTGGATTGCATGATGGGACTACTGTAACCCAGATATCGGGGCTTAAATCTTTATAAGTAGCACACCATGATTTTATAACTCACAGTTGTTATGAGAGTGTTGCTTGTGTCGTATAGACATTGTTTAATCCAACTGTACATTAATGTAATGTATGGGTGATGGGTTTAAAGAGCAAGTTAGCTTCTCATTTTTTGTGCTAACCATAGGAGTGGATTTTCAACTGGAGTCTTGTGAACGTAAGTGGAGACTCAAGGAAGTGCCTTAAAAAAATTGGAATTAAATAAATGAAATGTAACATATTACTTAATACTTAGTGAGCTTGAGATGTTATTTAAACCTGTGGACAGAGGTAGGCTAGCTGTTTCCTGTCTTTATGCTAAAATAAGCTAAGCGTCTCCTGGCTCCAGCCTGAAATTTAGCATACAGACAGGAGAGTGGTATCAATGTTTTCTCCCAACAGGCGGCAAGAAGGCACTATACTACACAAGGTGTATTTCCCAAAAATGTTCTACTATTGCTTTAAGAACAGAGCGGCCTGACCACTTAATGATTACATTTTCCCTACTGCTGATGAGAAAACTGTGGCAATGCGACAAAAAATGGCAAGGTCAGGAAGAATACAGGGTAAACAGCCACCTCACGATACTAGAAAATATTTGAACAAGTCAGGACATCCAGAATATATTAAATAACAACTCAAGACCTGGATATCAAAATCATCATATGGACAATCAGGATGCAGGTTATTTAGAATAATATATCCAAATAGTTTCATGTTGAACCAGCCCCGTCCAATCTTTAAAATAGCCTCCACCATCTTTTTCAACTAGGCCTTAATGTGTAACTGAAAAGCTATTTTCTCTTCCTGACTGACTTTTAGTACAGTACTCTTGAGAGCATCAGTTTGCCATTAAGCCTGCGAGCAAAGCATTTCACTGACGGGTCTTCCATATTTTAGACAGTGGCATAATCTCTTGGCCAGCTTCAAAGTATTAACCCCAATACAGTACTTACCCTCCCCATTATCACCGTCATTGACCATGCTGGTTTCACACAATGCAGCCAACCACCAGCTTACCCACTTATTGCCGACCAGCCCAAACACTAACACCTTTATAATCCATTACACCCAGACACCCAGACTGCCTCTCCTCGGATATTTGTCCTCCTATTATGGCTTTCTAGTCCTACTCCATATTGATCACTGCCAATGCCTTGTCAGTTATTACCCAGTGAGAGTGAGTGCCGCGCACACACACACATGTACACACACACTGAGCTGTGTCATGTGCATCAGTGTATAATCCTTAAATTTCAATTTTCCTCTTTCACGCTGGACTGTTTCAGGTTCATGTTACTTCGTGGTATCTATGTCGAGGAGAGTCATGAAACATTCAGTGTGTTGGAAACTTTAGACTTAGGTCTCCAAACTGCCCTTCACATGTACCAGTATTTTGTTAAAGGTGGCCCTCTACCAATTTTCTTTTCTTTAGGGGTACTTTTTTATGCCTGAACTCAACTCGAGGTCGAAGCAGTTAATGTAAGGTAACAAATAGCCTCTCTTTGTTTGATTTCAAAGCGTCACATGAATAACAAACCCTAGCACTTAACAGGACATGTAGACCCAAAACAGACAGTAGGTCCATCAGTTATTATCAGTCAGCACTTCATTTTTACACTATGTTTATTCCATTTTTTGGAGGGGGGTTCCAATTTTGTCTTTTTTTCTGGGGAGTTTTTCCTTACTTGAATTGGGGGTCTCAGAACAGAGGCTGTTGTTCAACCTCAAGTTTGTAAAACCCACTGATGTATGTCACACTGGGCTGCATAAATAAAACTGACATGGCTAAAAGTTTGTAGCATAAGTTGCATTATGGGAAATGTAGGGTTGAACATTTTTGGAGCTTGACCCCTTGATAATTTTTTAACCTTTCTTTTGTGAGTCCACCAACTTTTTCGGAAGTAAAGTAGCTCGCAGGAGTATGACCTTTTAACGTCAACAGTGTGTAGGATTTAGTGACATCTAGCGGTAACAGTCAGTGGCACTCCTCCCCTACTGTGGCCACTAAAAACGGGAAAGGCCCTCAAGAGCCAGTGTTTTTTTGTCTATTCTGGGCTACTGTAGAAACATGGTGGTCCAACATGACTCCATGGAAGAGGACCCGCTCTCTCTGTAGATATAAAACACTCATTATAAGGTAAAACATTTTTTTCTTATTTTCAGCTGATTATATTCCAATGAAAACATAATTCTGAATATTATATTCAATTTCAGCGCATATGTTCTCCTAACTCCGCCTAAATCCTACACACTGGACCTTTAAGTCAAATTTCACAAATAGCTGGAATATTACACTCGTCTGTTCATCTATCATTGGATAGCAAACTTAATGTATTTTAAATTCTACAGTGGCAGCATGTTTCAGAAGTAAAAATCATGACCTTTTTGTTCTTAAATGAAAATAAATACATACACAAATACAGTATAGTGTTCGATACTCCACCTTCACTTTTCACATGGTGCCATCTGTTGGTTATTGTTGGTAGCGCATGTGAATGAGCAGTTAATCTGTGGGTTAAAATATGCCATTTTAGATGGTTTTAAGTATTACTTCATTTATTTTATCGCATTTGAATGCAGTTTGAACTGCAGATCAATAGGAATTCATATTTCCATGACAGGAGAGGCTCTATTGGGCATGTAATGTGTGTATGAATTTCATTGACTTGTTATGGTTGTTTAGGGAAAGGTGCTATGAGGCTTACATAATGTCAAATATGTGTAAATGAATGTATTTCTTCAATGAACAGTGCCCGCTTCTGATCAGCTCTGTGAGCGATGAAGAGGAAGTTAAGGAGCAGCACTTGATTTGACTAATGAGTCCTTCTCTTCCACTCAGACAGCCCGAAATCCCAGGTAAGAGATCAACTTTTAAAAGAACTGAATAATTCATAAACACAATACACCTTATGTGGACATAATGCCATTAAAATGCATTTCTTGTAGTACTCGAGCTTTCAACTATATCACATGGTCATCGTCAGCAGAAGGAGTTTGCGCAGTCGTCCTGGAAATATATCTGTTGACATGGGAACTCAATAGTTGTTAGAATTTCATCCATAGCACTTCTTATCTACATATCTTTAAAGTTAAATTTGAAGTTCTTTCTCACAATTTTGTATAATAATCCCAACCCACCTCAAGGTCCACTTACTAGTTTTTATGAGAGCTTTTGACCATATCATGTATCATTTGTTAAGTTTATAGCTGTTAGTTCATAACTGAAGTTTAGCGCAGACTGATTTGAAGATTTAAACACACCTACTATGGCTGTAGAATAAGTCATGTATCATGTATTAAAATCATTTTGTATTGAGGTAATTATTTTGACAGTACCTCTTCTCCTCTACATTAACAAATCATTAAAATTCACCATACCTTATCACTATAAAGCTATCATCAAGTAATTATCCAACAGTTTTCTTCTCATCTTGTTTACAATGGGCCTTTACAAAACACAAAACCTTAAATTTTCCCATAGCAGAGCGCAGCACACCACACGACAGTGGGAAAAATAATCAGCCGGAGCTTAATGCCGTATCAAAAGCCTCACAGTTCCTGAGCAGCCGCCTTTAGAGGGGGTGACTCTTAGAATGCCTCAGCTTGTTTGTCTCATGGTTTAAGTGGTGCACATAGCCATGGAAAGATCATTAAATCACTGTTTTACCACTTGGCTTAATCCCCATAACAAAAGGGGAAGATACAAAAAAAAAAAGAGAAAATGGAGAGAAAAAAAGTGGTGGGCGAGATTAAGTGGAAACTTGATGGATCTAAACTGACGGCTCTGTTTCCCAGCGTTGCTAAGGGGAGTTAAGAATCTTGATTCCACATCTCCCAGTGGCTGCTGATCGGACGTTCCCTGTTACCCCTGCAGTGGCCAGCCGCGCTTGTAGTGTCCGCTGCTGTGGCCATCTGCCGGATTAACCAGCAGGATATATTTTTATAGAGAGCATCCTATTCATATCCTGCCTGCAAAGGTTTACATTAAGGTTGAACTCGGGTGCACTTACAATGGCAGATGAAGTAAGCTCTATCCTTCTTACAGCACCCCTCCCCATCTTCTCACTGTTTGGGAGACTGATAAGCAGTGGGTTGAAAGGGGCTGCTTCACCGTGGCATGAAAGAGGATCTCATGCGATGCCACTGTCTGCTGCTGATTTTTTTTCACGCGCTGACAATAAAGTGGTGCCCAGCATGAAAAAAAACATTTGTATGTGCCAAGTGCGATTGTTTCTTCTAATAGGCATCAACAGGCCAACTTCTCTGTGTTACCATACAGGTGAACTCATTCCTGGGAAAATGTTTTTTTCTTTCTCAGCCTCGAAGGCGCGATGGCGTCCCCCTTTTTCCTCGGCCTAACGGGATTAGTCGTGCCAGTGCTACCCCGGCTGTCACGGTACTGTCTACTTCCCATCTCTCTTCTGGGCCTCTAATGTGATTAACCCATTCCCTGTGGTCCAAATGGTTCTGGAAGGGGGAGGAGGGGGAGTGGAGGAGGGGGGCATCTCCTTGGCATGTTCCTCCCCATGCCTAACTCACCATCATTGGCACCTTTGTCAGGCAGGAAGGGCCGAGGTCGAAGGTCCGTTAGGGTGTGGAGACGACTACAAGTGGTTAAGGCCAGAATTCATAGACTCAGACACTTACAGTGAAAATATAAAGTTATTTCTTAAACTGTTTTTAAAATGATATTAATAAACAACTTAAAATCTTCGATAGAAAGTTAGATAGAAAAATAAATAGAATCTAGATCCACAGAGTTGAACGCTAGGTTCTCATTTTACCTGCTGTGTTTGAGACTGATCGCGGCCTTCTCAAACACCTCACTCATTAATGACAATCTGTTCAGGCTGATTTGTATTATGGCTTTTGCTTTCACAGACGTCAGCCCTGAATATTTACTGCTTGCTTAAGTGGAGACAATAATGATTGCCTACGCCCATCATCTTGTCAAATGTCACTGTTGCGGGGCTTCGCCTGTTTAACACATGTCACGCTCATTTTCGACTCATCTGTCGCAAGTCTTCTACAGGGCATCTGCTGCACGCAGAGGACCACATGCCCTTTGCCACCGCGCAGAGGGAGAAGCCTCCGAAACCAAAGGGCTGCATACAAAACCCTGAGCTGCAATCACCTTTACAGTGGCAAACACTTGTCACTTCATATTTCTACATGTGTGGTGATGAACAGCGTACTGTAGCCTCTCAGTATAATGAGGAAAATTCATTAACATGTGCATGTGGTCTATTAATCTGTTAACAAACGAGACTCCTACACTCTCCTAGACCCCAAAAGTGAAAGGTTGTGTTTTTGAATTTGAATTAATAATCACGTTGACTCAAATTCTATGTTTTCTTGACAACCACAAAATAGTGAAGCTGCTCAGAAATAGCTCTCGCTGCACATAAAGCCACGTATCTGCACAGCCAAAGAAATGCCAGCTAAACTAATTTAAGCCCCGATTTGTTTTTGAACATTAAGTATAATTGTTCTTCGCACCCTGTCTTGTGAAAGCCAGGAAAACGACAACCCCGGTCCAACACCGTCCACCCCTCATGCTGTGTTCGGCAGCGCTTCACGTGAGCGCACAGCCTCAGTCAGGCGACGGCACGGAGAATTAGGAGTCTTAATTAAGATTTTTTACAAGTCTGCATGTGCTGTTCATATGCAAGACAACGGGGCTTGAATGGGGCGGGGTGTGGTGGATCCTTAAACAGCTGCCTGCTCTGAAACAAACGCCAAAGTTAACACGAAGAGCCACACAATGGAGGAATGTGTGTCGCCTTCAAAGACAGTCTGCAAGGTCGTTTATGTGTCAGCGAGAAATGTTCAGTTTGTGCATTTATCTAAGTAAAGTGTACATATTTATATTTTAGGCATGAAAGAGCAAAGAGAAGACAATTCCACATTGTGGCTGAAAGACAATACCGTGCATGAGGGGGTAGCACCCCTTGTGGGAGATTTGGTGGGTTTCCAATCCTGATATCCAACCCAGCACCATGTAATGGAAGGTGACACTTATTGTATTAGTAGGGGCTAATGAGTGTCTAAAAGCCTGTGTGACTGTGTGCGCCGAGGAATCTCATCGTGTGTGTTGGGTGGTAAGAAGAAAGGACAATATCTCTGCAAGTAGACGAGGCCATAAAGTGCAGCCGAGAAAAGAAAAAAAACATCCAGCAGCATCACTGCAGATCTCAGGAGGCACGCGAGGCCTCAGAGAGTTTCAATTCTAATAGAGATATAAAGAGGAGAGGATGAGTGTTTGATGCCCTATCCAGATTAGTTTAGGCAAGTACACTTAATTCACAGTCATGAAACAAAAAAACAACAACTCTGCTTTCATCTGAACAAAATGTCAACTTATTGAATCCACAACATTTTAAGTTTGATAGTGTGAAATCCCAGAGGCTACGTGTAGTCAGATCACAACATTCATAGGTGTATTTTACCTCAGTAACTCTAAATGGTACTAATTAAAGCAACGGCAGATCAAATTAAACTCGTAATTAACTGTTTCCTTTCATTTAATCTTGTGTTATACTTGTTGTGAGTGCTGTTATGTGTCTCTGCTTCTGTGGCGTTTAACATTTATTGACCAAATTACATTTATGACAAAAAAATAACATTAAACCAGACAGCAAGAACCACCAATTGTACTGGTTGAGTGTGTATCTTTACATCTACATTTTAGTGCATCTTACTAATAGAACACTACAAACTTTAGATCAATTCAAATAGATGCCAAGATGTCACGTTTTTTATCATATTTGTTGGCAATAGTTCACCAATTATTTCTTTGTTGGAGTGATCAAGTTATGCCAAACAGAGCAATCAGTAAAAAGTATGCATGTGCAATTAAAGGTGTAGTAACACTTTCAAACCACAAGGTGGATATCTAACTAAATGAATTGGGCCTCACTGTCAGGTGGAAATGTTGCACTGTTATATAACCACTTGTTATCGCTGTGGATTTTACTTTATTTACTTATACTTTATGCACTTTAATGTTCTGTTACTGTTCCAAAATATCAAAAGTTGAAGCACTTGTTCTTTTTACTTTTGTAAGACATCCAAATGATATTATTCACAGTCTTTAGAATAAGTCTCTTAAAGACTGCTTTTGTCTGACTCAGTTGGGATACTGAGATCTTGTTTTTTTCCTGCTTGAGCCATGTAAAGCACTTTGTAGCTTCTTATTAAAGTAGATTTTTTCATCCAATCAAAGCTCTTTGTTGAACCTGCGACATGTAAATTAGTCCACAGAAGATGCTCTATTCTGTGGGTTATAGGTTTTTAGATAAAAGAGGCCTCAGTCTATATATAACTATTAGTGTTTCAGTGAAAGCTGCAGGTGTGATGAAATGCGCGCATGTCTCATGGAAGGAACGTGAACATGGCCTGCCACTCAACACGGGCTCTTAACACGGTCTCCATTATGTGCTGTGACATTTACTGTTTATGTCTGACTGGGTTACAGTGGCAGTAATTCTGTTTACCGCGAGGACAGAGTCAAAATGTGTGCGTGAAGTAGAAGCCATTCCTTTTCACACAGTGTCTCTGCTGTGTCTCCATCCGTGCTGAACTCAGGCCTATGGGCCTCTCCTCCTGCGATGAAGAGAAAATGAAAATGCCATTTAAAATATTCAAAGAGCAGCAGATGGGACTGAATTTCCATACATCTTTGGTCACATCCTCATCACAACAATAACGTCCTGTCCCATTGTTGGTGATGCCTGAATGTTTATGACATATCAGACATAGTAAGTTATTATTTTTAAATGCTTAAGGAGCCACATTTCTTGTTTGTCATACCAAGTTTTTATGTTTTTACATAATCTGCCCATCTCTGTTTGTATGTAGTGCCTCATAACCACATTTCTCTTGTTGTTGATGCTAACATTATACCACGTTGTGAACTGAATTTAGAGTAAATATGTTAATTGTCCTGAACACTGTTATGCTAATTTAAGAGAGATCATTAAATTCAGCGTTAGGCTTTAACAAAACAATGGACTGTTGATGCAGATGCGCCACACCAGATGTCTAATAATGTTAAATACCCGTTGCTATTGGAGCGTCCAATAGGGGTTGTAGTTGCAATTAGAATATGAGATGATGTCAGCTCATGCCATCATGATGTCTTCTGAACAACGGCAAGTTATTCATATTCGTCACTGAAGCTCCTGCCAAGTATTGCATGCAGGCAGCTCTCATCTCTTCTGTGGGCCAAGGTAGCGATAATTAAAGGCGACTAATTGTGCTTGGCATTTTTATACATGACCATTAGAATAATAAGATAAGATGTCAACAGTTTAATTATCACAGATACAAGTCCTGTCTGCAAGCCAGCGCTTTCAGTATGTTTCCCTGATTTTTGGCGGTTGGTTCTAATTCTGGTGAGAAATGTTACCCGAGAGTATCTTATTGTGTAGTGT
Source organism: Spondyliosoma cantharus (assembly GCA_900302685.1). NCBI lineage: Eukaryota > Metazoa > Chordata > Actinopteri > Spariformes > Sparidae > Spondyliosoma > Spondyliosoma cantharus. Next base: position 25,622 of record OMLP01013234.1, on the reverse strand, counting down.
TCTGACGACCTGCTACAGCTGTGATCATGATCGGGTGGTTGAGCTGACAAGCTGGAGTTAGACAGTTAATGCGATTTTTGATTAAACGCAATTATCACAACTAGGGCTGCGACTAGTTATTATTTTCATTATTGATTATTCTGCATATTCTTCATTTTGAGGTACACCTTTAATGCAACACTGTTGTCTATTAAGGAAATTAAGTCAAATTTGATAAATATATCTAAATGCAGGGTTCATTTTCTGATCACATAAACAAACTGTAATACCAAGAAACTATTTCCTACAGGCAGATGACAGCTGTGTGTGCCAGAGCTCTTTCACTGAAACAGGCCTTTGAAAGTTATACCCCGAACACTGGAATTCTTGTCATTGTTCCGACTTTATGAATAGCCTAATTTGTTGCCACACCACAAACGTGCCATTTCACAAATGCAGCAGATTTCAGGATGCCTTCACCGATGAGTGGCTGTGAAAAAAATAATGTCGTCAAACCGGGAGGCTGTCAGCTACAGGCACATGGCCCACTGGAGATATAATGGCATCAAGGAGCTGGAATGAAAGCGGGCTTTTTAAACAGGCCGGTGCAGGCTTACACTTGGTACACAGGTCAACTTCAGTGCGCTCATCTGAACGTAACTCAGGTCGACACAATTTGACCTCAGCTGATACCCCTCTCTGCTGGCCTTTGTTTTCTTCTTCTCTCCTGGGAATTGCATTTAATACTATCCTTACAGACTCTATAAAATTTTCTAGTCTTCTAAGCTCTCATTTCTCAACATTTGCTTTTCTATTATTTCTCAGAACTCCTTGTCCTTTCAGAAATGAGCCTTTGTAGGCCTCTACTGAGACTGGGGGCCTGACAGAATTGTTTCTCTCAGCCTCGCCTTCAAAGGAAAAGCCTCTTTAGAGACACAAATGAAGAGGCTATTGTTGTTAGCTTAACTTAGATGTTTCAAAATACACACATTAAAAAAAAACTGTATCTTACTTAATAAATTAAAGGTGATTGTGCAACACTTGGCTGCGATTGGATCACTTTTACTGAACTCTTAGTGTCCGGAAACTTTCCATGAGACAGGTTAAATGGTAAGCTCCACTCATTGGTCTTTAGAAACAGTGATTCCAAAGATTTCACAGTCAAATGAACAGCAAAAGATTTAATATGTTTAATGCTGCTTGACACAAAGGTAGTTTAATCTTTGCTTTCTTACTGTGGCTTGAACCTCGGCATCAAGCGCTGGAGTAGAGTGTCTTAAACAACTGCTTTAAATAAAGCACCATCACCTGCTGGTCCCACAGGTGTCTTCTCACTCAGTTTCTCGTCATATTTTTGCTTCGTAGTTTATATGAAAAAGCGGTTGGGGGTTGTAGAGAAGTTTTGTTTGAGGCTAAGATAGCAATCAGTCTGTTATTTAGTTCTCAGTATGACCATAAATAGACTGACAAATGACAAATTAGTTGTTTTATTTAGTTTATGTCCAATGTAAGGTTATCTTTTTTTTGCCCTTACTGATACTTTAAAGTTTTAACCACTCTTTTATTGACCATATGTAAGATGATTTGAAAAAATGAGACCTTCCCTGTCTCTCTCAGTTGCCTATATGAGCCTAAGGACAATTTGTTTAAATTGTTTTATGCTGCTGGATTGTGGATTTCTTGGTGAAGGACTCGGGTCAGATTTCTGTGACAGTCCAAAGGATGTTACTTTGCTTGTTACTTCAAGGAAAAAAACTTGTATGGCTTGATTTTAAATTCCCAACCCGGAAAACAAGAAATGAACTCGTCATCGCGAGAAAATGAGCTGTGTTATCTCAAGATAACAAAATAATTTGTGATTCGAGCAATCTCGGCTTTCGTTAAAATCTACTAGCCACTTGCAGATTTTTCTAAAATTTGGCGTGGGACTGGTGCTAATATCGTGCCCTGCTTTTGAGTTGGACTTACAGCATCATAATGTAATTGTTCCATGTATGAATTCCAAGTTGTCTAGACTTATTTGGAATTGTGAAATTGGCCGTAAGCTTTTAATTTGGTCATCAAAGCAACTTTAAGAAGAACATCCACCATTTGCACTACTGAGTTTTAGTATGCATCCAAAAGCAACAATCAAGCTCCCCAGTGGCCTTGCGGCGCTTTCCATGTTGTTGGACACAAAGTGCACATTTTTGAAAACCCATTTAAATTCTTTTTGCAAGATTTGAAGAAAAAGACCTTCATCATTTAGAGCTAGCAGGTGGATGGCTGTGCATGGCTGAATGATCAGAAAGAAAAAGATGCCCGAACGAGCATTTGAGATGGGAAAGGCGATTTCCTAATTAGTTTGGATTCTGCTTCCTCGAGCAACATCCTGCATTGTTCCAACAAACCAACAAAACAGCTGAGTTAAGCAACAAAGCCGTCTGTATCTTTTCAGAGGAAACGGTTCTTTTTGGGGGCCAGCGCAGCCTGTGTTTATTTTCTAGCAGTGAATGGGGGTGAGGTGTGAAGCTATGAATACTCTGAGGTCAACCTGCCATGATGCTGTAAATACCAACAGGGCCAGTTGGTAATGAGTGAGGCCACGGCCCCGCTCTCTATTCAACCATTTAACCAAAGAAAGTGAACAGAGAGCAGTGTTTCCTGAACAGAGAAACACCAATACAGAGATACATTTACAACAGACAAAATAAGAGACTAATTGCCATTGATCTCACATTAATCTTGTGTGTTGCTTCAGCTGCTGGCATTTTGTGGGATGTAAAGAAAAGTTGAGAGAAGGTGACCATGACAAGCAAACTCATTGATCCCATCAACAATAAACATTTAAATTGTTCACAATTGGGTGGTACATGCCCTATAATCACTTCTGTCGTTATAGTTTGTGATGTGAAACGTGTCACATTCAAAAATACTACATTTTTGATTTTCTTTATGCTGTATAAGGACACAAGATGAAGAATTAAAGCACAGTTTTTTCTGTGGGCTTGTGGCCTCGAGGATTTGTGCCCTTAAACTTCACTTTATAGGTACTATAGCAGGTAAAGATCCAATAGTGTAAATAGTCATCACCAGATCTTTGTTTACAAGTTTGCTTACCATGTACAACAATACTGACAAAAACCTAACATGATAAGGGCCATTGTGTGACAAAACATCAGTCAAATCCCTCAAATGTTATTTGTACAGCATCTTTCATGCAGGTTATAGCAACTCAATGTGCTTTACAATCTGATAATAAGACAGTACAAATAGCTCCGCCAAGGCCCAACAGTTCCCCTTAATTTGATCAAGACTAATCCAAAATCAAACTTTATAGCCCTGCATCACTCTAAATATTAAATCAACCACAGCTGCCTAACCGTAATCTTAAGCTCACAATGTCTTGTATCCACATCATATTGTGCTCACTCGTGGATACCAGCCACCTTTTAAATCAAGATCCATGCATTATTCCCTAAGAAAGTTACGTAAATGTTGGAAAAGCCTCGTAATATTAAAGAAAGTGAGAAAAGTTGCTGGATCTATTACTTTATTGCATGTTTAAAAGTTAATGGGGTCTATTCTGGGCCAAGACCCATCCTTTATCCAAGTTTTGTGTAAATTTGTTCAATAGTTTTTGTGTAATCCTGCTGACAAGCCAACAAGCACATGGACACAGGAGGAAAAAAAAAAAAAATGAAAAGAACAGCGTATGAGAGAACGGTCCAAAGTGAGAAAAAAAGGGCATGATTTTCTCTTCGCCTCGCTTTTTTTTTTTTTTTTTTTTTTTATATATATAAGACAATATTCTTGTATATGACTGAAGACGGTGAATCACTGAGTTGTTCTGACTAGAGTGGGAACCAGGGGCAAGAAGAAACAGTCCCGAGCGGAGCCGCGATGAAGGAGCTCTGAGGTTTTCAGTTTGACGTGAGAAACCACAGGCAGCATGTGGAGATCTGCAGGGCTGATGTTAAATGAAGTGTGAGGATCATTGTGAACAAATACCTTCATATGGTAATGACGCATTAGTCTTGGTTTGATCTGGATTAAAAAAGCAGCTATAGGTATTTAGCTACAGGTATGCTTCATTACCAGGTATTTAAAGTCAGTTGGTCATGTCCCAGCTGAACCTCTCAGAGATGGTCATGCAGACAACAGGATTTAACCAGGAGGACATGCAGCTTAGTCTTGTCAGGGCTGAGCTTAACGTAGCAAGTTCAAAGCAGAGATTTCCACCACAGTGTGTCAATAAAACCAGACATGTGAATGACCAAAAGCTCATTCTGAGAAAGTTGGCAAGAATGTATCTTTTTTGAAAGGTTTGACAGAATTCTGCATAGCTCTTTTATTACTCCAAGATTGAAACGCAGTCAGAAATGTCACATATCTCGAGTTTTAAGGCTGATAGTAGCGGGCTGACAGCTCATTCTGTCAGTAACCAGGTTGAGTAACTGCAATTGCACTATTTGCCCATAGGATGTCACTATATAGATGATTATGTTAACACATCTCTTGGCATACAGTATCTATGTCTGGCAAGTTAATGTAGGGCTGATTAAACTTTATAGTTCATGCACAATTAATACAACTAGAGAGAAACTTAAACAATATATATCAGGCGGAAATGATATGTATACGGATGCATTGATATTTACATAAAATATTTACAGTTAAAATGCTTTGTGACACCCTCTGGTCTTAACTTATACTTCATTTTAAATTATCAAAATGAATTCTATCACAAAGCAGAATAAGTGCATCTCATTCTCTTAGTGACACTGAGTGTTGTATTCAGCCAAAATGTTTCCACACAATGGATCCTCATACATCAAAGATCACCGGTATTAAGCTGAAATCATAGTTGGATCAATGACCACCAAAACCACCAGTACATTAAGATTTTACTGACATTAAGTACACAACAACAACAGAAAATGGCACTTGATGTAATTGCAATGCTTATTAAAAATTAAAGACCCCTTTGTTGATTTGGTAAGAAAACATGACCCAAACCTTCACTGGTGTGAGTGGACAAAGTTGGTTCCACAATGTGACACTGAGGGTAGTGTGGATAAAGGATGCTTTCATAATGGGAAGTGATTTTATTAAATGGCTGATGACAATGTTTGAGGTTTTGTGAAAACACTGGATAATGTGTTGCAGGTTAGGTCAAACATTTTTAGAAAAAATAAATTGCAGACTGTTATTAGCAAACTGTGTTGATAGATGCAGCCTGCTTGGACTCTTTGCCTCCTGGACTTTCTACTGCAGGACTGGCCTCCCTGCCTCTATATCCACATTTGATGTAATGGAAACTAACTCTACCTGATGCTGTCATAAGAAACAGGTTTTATGCTGTGAACTTTACTCAACCTGGAAAACCAGACTAAAATGATGAAAGTGATGGAATATCAGCATAATGTTTTGCTACTGGACTTACTAAAGAATATAATAAAACTGTCAAAAGGGAAAAACAGTAGAGAGCAGCCATCCACTGTACAGCTGTACAACGTACTCTGGTTTCAGACACACACAAAAATATTACATACCGTTTTAGTAAACTAAACAACATGTTGGTAAGGAAGATGCTGCCAGTGGCTGTGTGTTGGCTACTAATATATGTCGGTGAAGTTGTCGAAGTTTTGTCATCAATGGAGGGTTCCGCTTCATGTGCACTGGCTGCGGCCATGCTTGTTAGTTGCAGCTGCTGCAAGGGACTTTGCTTTCAGGCTATCAAACATGGTGCGCTCATCAGCTTTAAGAGATATTTTGTGTTTGATTAGGTGTTTCCTCAGGTCAGAAACGTTGCCCTTGTATTTTGCATCACAAATAATGCAGCAAGTGTTGCCTGTGTCGAGTTTTGAAAAGTGTAAGCACAGCGATTTAGTCTCACTCTGTCTCTGTACTGTAAGTCAGGGGTCTTTATTATTTTTCAGGCCAGGGACACCTTAGCTGATACAGAGAGAGAGCAAGGCCCCTGTACTTGATATATTGAAAAAGACAAAATTGTAAAAATGTGTTGCATACTAAATTGGGCCTATAATAACATGGAGGGCAGCAGTATGTGTAAACAAGTCAACAACAGTTGTAGCAGGGCTTATTTTACGTGTGTTAGCCTTACGCGCAGGATAACTGGCCAATATATTTCAATAATATGTAGTTAGCTGTCCTAAATGTTTTGTTTTGTTTTGATCCAAATATACCTTTGACAATAATATGTTGGATTTTTAGACACATTTTAACTTTTGAAAAAATAACGTATTATTATTTAATTTACAATAATTTGTTGGCATCCCCGCAGTAGCTCTGTGGACCTCCTGTTGAAGACTCAGGTTATAAGTTACTGTCTCACCCTGATGCGCTCTCAGAATTAACGTGAATTCGTACTTAGTAGTACCAATGTAGTCCAGTAAGTACCCTTAAAAGTACAGAGAAACTCTAAAGATGTTGAGAGCATTGTTATTATTTTAATCTCATAAGCCATTGGCATGCTTCGTCAGGCATTTGTGTCATCTTGTGTCAAAATCTCTGAGCTATCCCTTTAATGGTTAACAGCTTTTCAAAGTGAAACGATTTGTTGTGCATCTATATGCCGCCTAGTTTCTTCTGCCATAGAAGATGAAGCATTGCAATGAATAAACTTAGTCACTCATGCGTCAGTGGGCAATGTAGATAAACAAGGCTTTTACATGAAAATAGTTCCATCATGGCAGAGTTGTGTGGAAATCTTAAATATTTGTGCTAAAATCTCACTTCCTGTGCTCCTTAGTCACACAGGGATTTTAATGAAAAGATATTGTTTTAGCAGACACTGTAACCTTTAAATACCTATAGCTGTTTTTAATCCAAATAAAATCAAGGCTAATGCTTCATTACCGGGTATTTTTACATAATGATCCTCATGCTGCTGCTGTTAATTTTTTTATTAACGCAATTACCGGGCTCTTAGTGGACGGGGTCAGAGAGGTCTAATTACCCTGCGTCATGCTGGTAAATAGTTGGAGGTGTCTCTGAGCAGGTGGCCCTGGAGGTAAGAGGGAGACATGGGGCATACCGAGGCGGGCAATTACTGGATGAATTTCACTTTAATAAATGTTGAGCTACATTTGGAAATTCAGATAACAGAGCTTTCTGCCTAATGGGTGCTGCACTGAGGCCACTTGAGCAAGAAAATGATCTGAAAGAGGGTTTAATTAACACAAGCTACATGATCCAGGGAGCGCGTGACAGAATGTTAAAGTGAGGGGGAGAGCACACAGCACAGGGATAATATGAAAATTAGTGAGGAGGAGGGTGAGATGGGGAGGGAAAGGAGGGGGGGAGGGGGTGTCGGGGTGCCAACTTTTATTTCACAGGTTGAAAGTCTCGAATTTGCTCCATCTGTCGCACGTCACTACAGATGCAGGAATCACAAACATCAGAGACATCTGTATGAATAGAGAGAAGACACAAGTAGAACCAGAATGAAGTTTGGTTTGATAAAATTAAACTTCATATTTATAATGCATCTTCTATTTGATTTGATAATTAAGTTAAACCAAATCGTAGTCTGATACATCTTTTTGAACTAACAACATTTTTTGCTGCCATTTCACAGAGGGTTCACCTTCGTAAGCGTGCCCACAATGGAAGCACAAAGTCCCCAGCAATGTCACTTTCAGTGAGGAGGTCAAAGATCCATATACTGATACTGACTGTGCGACACGTTGCGACAACATTTTACTATGAAACTAAAGAAACAAAATGTAACTTACGAAGGAGAGATGATTTATTGTACAATCGCATCCTCAACTCTTCAAAAACTGCTACTTTTGGTTGGCAGCTTGGTTGGACGTCAACAAAGAGGTTCAGTATTTGAAGCCCTGAGGGTGAGACTTGATAATCAAGTAACATTTTGTTGCTTTAAACTATTAAAACTGTCTTATTAAGGTTTTCAACCAACATTACCTGTATTCTTGTCTGTGAATCACAGTTAGGGGGATGGACCCTATTCTTTCCAAAAAAAATGTGTTGTTGTTTTTGTTTTCAGTTTGGTTCTGACTCCAATACTTACATTTGTATATATACTGATACTGATGTCGTTATATGAGGCTGTAGTAAACCACAAAGCACTTCTTATTAAAAGGGCAAAATGCATTAACTATAAAGTACTAGTTAAAGTACTGTTGCTGTAGCAAATAAGCAAATTGCCACAGCAAGTCCTTTACTGCTTTGAAAAACTTGAACAAATCAATTGCACAGCAATTTAGAATCACCTACTAGTAAGTAGATGTTCATATGAGTTCAAATATAAGAGAATTTCAAAGACTGCGATTAAAAATTTGCAATAAATCAGTCAGATTATGGGACCTGGATAGGTACCTGGTTCAGTGACGTCAGTCTGATATCTGATAAGTGAATTCGTATAAGAATCTGATGCTGATACTGGGTTGAATCGATCCTTACGATCCTTACGCTTATAAAGATATTCATTCACTCTTTTGGTGTTTTGATGATGATGATGATGATGGAGAGCACTAGCTAACACATTAGGCTAAAATCTTCCACATGTGTTAAAGTTCATATTTACTCATTATCTACTCAATCCTATGCTGTTGGAAAGTTGGGTGAAGTTTTATAGTCCGAATAACATGTCTGAGCTTCACAGCAAAACAGCATTGCAAAATTCTCCCAAATACTTGAATTAGATGTGGACTTGTTTTGAAATGTAAAAAAACAACAGAAAAAAAAAACAATGGCTCCATACAGCTTGTGCAACATTATCCAAGTCACGGGAAGCTCAGAGTTCCCAAATTGATCTTCTTTTGATCATCTTTTCAAATGCATTTGGGGTCTTGCGGAGACTTGGATTACACTTTACAAGCTGTATGGAGCCATTTTTTATTTTTTATTTTTTTTATGTTTTAAATCATCTACTTCATATGTTTAGGAGAATGCTGCAACACTGTCTTGCTGTGAAGCTCCAGAAATGGGGGACTACGTAACTTCACCTGATTTTTCACCGGCATTAGGGTGAGACGATAATGACTGTTTTTTTTTATTTACGGGTGAATTTTTGCTTTAAATCTGATTAAGATCTAGTGATGGTGACTGTTGCATATGATTCACATCATTTGCATACTCATAACAATGTTTACTGACCCCTATACTCTGCATGAAAGCACCTGCGTTCACTTCCCATTTATACAGATTTTTCCTTCAATTTGTCCCCCATCTGTGTTTGTATTTATGGTCTTTAAAGTTGTGTTATTATGACATCCATCACGAACTTTACTGACTTTTTACCTGCAGTTGAAATGACTGCGACATTTCAAGCGGCATTGCTGCAACCTTATTGTTAAGCTCTGAAATGAATCTTGTCGTTTCCAGCTTTCAGATAATGCACAACACTTTTAAGTGGTACCTACTGTTGACCCTGTGGTCTCTGTGCACCCCCTCCCTCCACTCTCAGCTATTTATAGCAGGTGGTTCGACAGATGAGATGTTGTTTAAACCTGTAAGACTGCATATGTACATGAGCTAGCTTACCATGCAGTGACATAATCACATGTTTGAAAAGTTGCACATAATTCAGTGTTGCACCTGCATTATGTGTCACTGAAAGGACTGTGCTTTGGCCTGTAGCTCCCGTCACTTTTTATGTTTTTAGTGTTTGTTGCACGAGCCGCACTAAAGCTGCTGCGCGGTATAGCGCTGTGTTATGTGCATAGAGGACGTGGGGTTTTGTTTTTGTTTAAACAGTGTATATGTGTGGTTTTGTGCATGTAAGGTCCTCATGGTTTTACACACCGCGGTCTCCCTCCACTCTCCACTGGAGCTAAAAGCCCCGAAACAGAACGGTAATTGCCCAATTAGGGCCCTCGCTCTGTGGGCCGCAGAGCACTATGCGCCTCCACATGCTCACAGAGTCAGATAATTGAGCTGAAAGCAAATGAACGGATGGCAGACAAACAAGCTACTAGAAAATAATTACTTGGAGTGTTTCTTTTCAGTACCTGTACAGCGAATTTCATTATTGTCAATAGCCTCTAAAGCTGCTCGAAACGGTGGTATTTGTCATTTTCATAGAGACTTGATAATGACATTAATTTGTCTTAATGGGTTGGTTCTATTGTTAAAAATAGTAAAATGAGCAGAAATTGTCTTTCCTCAGCAGGTAGAGAGGACTTCACCACACTCCCGTCAGGCATGAGGAGATAATTTGGTGTGCTTGTCAAATTTCCAATAATTTGTTATATGGAACATGAGTAATGCTAATACCATTAATGTCCATTTTCCTCTAAATTCATTACTGCCCTTTTTCCCTTTTATGTTTTTAATGCCTCTGCCGTTTTTCTGTGCTTCAAGAGGTTATACCAGGACTGATTAAAAACATGCACATTTAGACTTTTGCCTTATACACACACATACATAAACGCATGCACATCATTTAAAAGATCTGTAAGATATATGGCTGTCATCAGTCCTCCTGAAGTCTCTTATTGTCTGACTTTGTTAGAAATGAGTTACGTTCAAACAATAAAGCAGCTTTAAATGACAAAATTGAATTTAAATAATCTGTAGAAATCAGCTTGTCAGTTTTATTTCGTGTCACTGTGATTCACCAGAGGATGAATTTTAAAGGATCATCTGTTTCAATTTATGAAGTTAAATTTGTGTGTAATGAATAATCACATATACGTGCATATAAATGTTCCTCTTTACTGATTTTATTCAAATAGGCCTAATATCGTGATGATGTTTATGCTGTTTATTTAATTATTTGATAATTTTAGTTTGAACTGTATTATTTTTCTCCCCAATAAATATGTTAATATGTTACAATGTTCACAACCTCTTCCCTGCAGAGATGAAATAGAGTATAATCTTTGAAGATGAAATATTGAGTCAAAAATATGTATTATTAATTAACACTGAATACAAATTGGCAACTATTTTAATTTTCCAGGTTCTTGTTTTTTATATTGGAACCAAAAGATAAAGATCACTGAAAAAAGGGAATTAGTAGACCAAAGTCAGTTATCCAGAAATTCATGGGTATCTAATGTACTTTAAAGTAATACTGTAATAATTTGTAATAACTTCATTTAAAACACAATAACAGCAAAGTCTATTTTACGTGAGATATATTTAAAAATAATAAATAGTTAACAATGTGAATTAATAAAATTCATGATTCTGAAATGATCTCAATCATTCCAGTGAATATTGTAGAATAAATGCAAGAATAGGGTAACAATACGAGAGCTGAAACAAATTTAAATTTAAGAGGAATAAGTGAAATGTGTAATTCTTAGTTTATTTCTAAAATGAGACATAAAATGATGAAGAATAGAATGTGTAAATTCCTAATTAATTCTCAATTTTCCCGCTAAAAATGATTAAAATACTTCCAAAATGTAAATAAAACATCTAAGAAAAGAATCAAAAGTGTGAGGAGAGAGAGACCGTTGTAGCTGGAGGCAACAGAGGCAGCTGCTGGGAGGCGACACTAAATCTGCCTCTGTTGACGGCTCCCTGCCTCTTTGTGACCCCTCCAAAATCACTGTGACAAAACAACTTCAAATATCCTGAACTTGTGTGCACACTTAATGTCTGAAGCGTAGACGGCGAGATGAGTAATTTCTCGTCCTTTTCTTCTATCGCGCCCCTGACAGTCAGCAAAGTGTTGCGAGGTGGGAGCAAGAGGAGGATGAAGGCACAATAAAAACAATACGAGACCGGTGGGCAGGTTAATGCTGCAGGGTTTTTTTTTTCCAACATCCATTAAAATGAAGACTTAGATTCAACAAAGCAGTTACAAGGTAAAACTGTAATTGAGCTCCTTTTGATACCAGGACAAAATGGGACGTGTAGCAACTTTATTCTAAGAAATGTTCTCATCTCATCTCATGACATGTTGTCATCGCCATGTTTGAAACTTTTCAATTCTGGGATTAATATCATGACCCACGACAATAGAAACTCTGCCATTAGGGAGTCCTTATTATAACATGTTTTTTCTTCCTAATCTATTGTCTAAAACTGAGTATTTAGATACATCTCAATGTGGCAACAATCCAATAGAAATGCTTATCCACATTAAATATCTCTCCCTCCACTGATTATACATACCTTTACATTTCTAGACGAGGTTGAAAAAAATCTTTAAAAAAACCCTTAAAAAAATTGAATGAAAGGAAAGCTATTAATACATTACATTTAAAAACTGATGGTGAACTTTTAGTTGTCCTGCTCAGTGTGGAGGTTTCATGGTTGATAAGTCTCTGTGTGATTTAAACAGCCTGCAGAGGGCGCTGGTAAAAATAGAATAACATCCTGGTGAAAGTTTGATATTTAAAGTACTGGTGAATGATAACTTGTATGTACAGTTAGTGTGTCAAGCTATCTCATCAGAAAATGTTTTCATATGTTTTGTGATTGATGTGAAATCAATGTGATGACAAAATGTTGAAATGTCCCTCCATTCAAATTTTTCCTTTTTTATTTCATTATGAGGGTTGTTTTTGCCAAACAGACACCTAAAGATCTGTATACAGGGCTTCTTAAGTGCAAAATAATGATAATTAAGAGTAAAAAGTAATGATAGACTTGATTTCACTATTCATTTTTCAAATTAAAATGAATTAATTGCTGTGAATAATTATATATAATTAAGTACTTAGAATGTAACTCAAAGAACCCTATACACTTTCCAATAGAGTCGTAGCCCACAGTCTGGTAATTGGAGAACATCGTCCATGTGGTGAAATAATCAAATGAGAAACACTCAAAAGACTAATTTTCATCTGTAGGTCAAACTCTTATGTGAATATACAGCACTTATAACTTACGTATGTTATCAGACTGACTGTCTTTCAATATGTGATTCATGTGGGAATTGGCTGCATGGTGAAAAATCTTGTCCTTCTTGTCCTTCACTAACAACATCTTCAAACTCACTTTACCTTTTAACACTACCTCTAAATCAGCTTCTCAGTTCATGATTCTCTCCTGCCTGTGCAGGTTGTCCATGAACATTTACAGTGAACTCCAGACTGTGCAAATGTCCTCAATCAATCTTGGCACCAACATTTCTCAGAACAACGCTTTCTTGCTCATGTGTGGCCTCTGTGACTTCTGTTTACTCGTAAAAGCTTCTTTTGTATGGAAGAGATGGAATAATGGCCAGGTTCCTAAATATCTTAATTTGTTGTTAAACCAGCTCCGTCATCTCTTTTACTACTTCTGTCTGCTCTGTTTCATCCCAGCATCCCAACAAACACTCAAGACTTTCCCATCCCAACTTCGTGACTTGTCACAGGAGAAAACTTTATGGATATGTTAGGCTGCCATGTCATCAGCAATGACTGCAGTTTTTAAATAATTTGATACTGTACATGATGTACTAATTCTCACTTAAGACATTGAGACTCAAGTTTCATTATTGAATTGTGTGAAGAGAAGACATCCCTACTTTACCAATCATCCAATCACATTCACTTTCGTTTTGTTGAGCTTCAAATGGCAGATTGAGATGAATGAATTGATCGAACTGCATTGTGTTGATATCCTGTCCCCCGGGTTTATGTAAATTATGTTGGACAGAACATTAGAAACATATTGCCGTAGTACAAAGTAGATTCAGGTGTACGCAATGAACTCTTAAGTCAGTGAAGTGATACTTTTCATTCCATGCTGGAATGCTTCTGGCTGGTGTCACTGACCTATTTAGATGAAAGTAGATGGCAGTATGATGTCAGACATATATGATGTTTTCATTTCAAACATGCAAGACACAAGAAGACTGCAAATCTGTCCATAATTTGAAATGTTAGTTTATTGTAATTCCATTTCAAGATCTGCAGAAGATATCAATTAGGAAACTTAATTAATTAGGTTAATGATAAATCCGGTAGTATCAGTCAATTATTCCAGCTGGACTTATTTGTCTGTGATGGCTGATCTGTGAACATCTACACATTTTTTTTAAGTATTTAATTGCGTAATCATGATGGATGTACATAACTGAATCTGAAACAATAACTGCAAAGGGTTGCTTGTAATTACTGCTATAACTATTGACATCACTGTGTGTATATACATAAAGCAGAGAGTAAAATGCGTTAATATTTGTGTAAGTGATACTTCGGTCCGTATTTAGGCGTGTATGAGTCTTTTTAGATTGTGTAAAATGTCATGAAGTGCTGTGAGTGCCAGGGGATCGTTGTTTGACATGATGACTGAGCTGATGATTCATTTTTGCGAGGCCTGACTCCTGTTTGGAGCTTCTTATGTAACACTCTGTTGAGTAATACTTTTTAAATAGAGACACTCCTGTTTTGCACAAGGCCCCCGGTGGGTAATGATGTCTGAGTGCGGGGTACCTTGGGATGTTTCGCTGCAAACAGGAGAAAAAAACAATAGGAATGAGGGATGCAAAATACATTAGATTGCATACATGTTTCTCGCAATGATTTAGGCCCTTCAACTTGGTGAACAGGTGAACAGCAGTGAGTAAATATGCCATGAGAAAACAGGAAGTTCTGCGCTGGTTTGTAATGAATGCTGGCATTTACTTCAGGTTATTATTTTGATGCTTTTATACTAGTGGTGGAAGAAGTACTAGTCTAAGAATACTTCGCAAATGTTGCTTAAGTAAAAGTACAGAAGTATTCTAAGCAAAATGTACCTAAAGTAACAAAAGTAAAAGTACTACTTATGCAGAATGGCTCCATTATAAGTGTTATATTATTACAGAATATAATATGATTCTGTTTTGATCAACACACAAATACATATAAAAGCATTTTAATGTTATAGTTTATCAATGTGGAGCTAATTTTAGATGCTTTGTATTGTACTAGGTAGATTATTGATATTGTACTGCATCAATTCATATAAACACATGTTCTTTACATGTAATAAGTAACTATAAATGTAAAATAAATGTAGTAAAGTAAAAGGTACAAGAGTTATCTCTGAAATGTATCAGATTACAAATATGAAGTAGCTTAAAAAAGGAAATATTTCAAGTAAAGTACAAGTACTGTATATCAATATTGTACTTAAAGGTGCAGTTCATAAGATAGCTGACTGTTGAGTGTATCAAGTTAAAGCGGCAGTATTTGATGAGACACAACAATCAGCTAGATATAGAGGGCTGAAGTCTAAAAAAAGACACACACTGATAGGACACTCAAATAAAGGCTCTGTCATTGTCTTTAACCAAACTGTCAAACAGAGTTTTTAAATGTAATGTGCGTTACTGCTGGAACTGACCAAAAAAGACTTGTTATACAGTTCTTGGATTGTTTCTCTACATCTTTAGCTCACAGAGAGGAAAAAACTAAATATTTTCTGTGTCCGTGCTGTCTCAGTCACCAGTGCATCTAGACCTGTGGAAAGTTCAGAGCGGCCAGAGAGACAGGTTGAAGATAATCAATATTAGCAGTTACTGAATTTCAGCAGAATCACATCATGATGTTGATGACGTTATTATGGTAAAGTTTGGTGTCTTGTAATACAATTGATTGCTTTACAGTTTAATTATTTGAAAACAGGAAGAAAAATACAACCATAGAGACTTCATTAACTGTAACACAACCTTAGCTGTATATCATATTAAATGTACATGTTAATATTTTGATGCAGGTCGCCTTAAAGATAGACTTTCAGAACACAAATATGCAACCAGAAAGCAGAATAAGGACTACCGAATGGCAAAACACTTTAAAGAGGTACTTAATAGTAGTGCCTTTACTTTTGCACATTGTGCACAACAAAATTTCAGTTGTAAATTTCAACTCCTCAGTGGTCATACAAATAAAAACACCAGTACATAACTAATGACAGATGACTCAAACACACAAAGTATAAAATCGAATAAGTAGGTAGTATCAAGTATTAAAATAAGTGTAAGAACAGTAATAAATATGTATTCACTCATGTCTTGATTAAGAATAAATACTCAGCAGCATATTATTGCACTTACCCAGGTATATTGTACAGGATATATAGTAAATAAAATGTAAAATATTACAATACAGGTGAGTATTGCTCATAGCTTGCTTTTGGTGGCATGTGTCTAAAAACTGTTCTGAAGTCTGGATTTGCATGTCTTAAAATGTAATGATTCCTTATTGAGAAAAAAGGCTTTCGAATTACTAAAGACATCTATTAGAGGTGGGGATCGTTTACGCAAACCTCTCCAAAGTGAAACTGTTGGGATTTTTAAAACATGATGCAATGGAATATCCTGGTGTAATGAGAACTTCTTTGAAATGACGATTATGACTATATACAAATATTAACGATTGCTTATTACTTTCTTTTTTCATTTTTTTGTTCTTATAACCTTGATCCTGAAAACATTGAACTCCCGTTAGATAGAGATGGTTAAACACACCGGTCAAATGTTTTCGTACGGATGCATTTGAAATTATATATAAGGTCACTTGATTTAAATAATGGATTGAATATTTTTTGGGAATGTGTTCATGTGATAGATGCAGTGATGGATGTCATTCGGATCTTGAGTGTGGTTATTTCTCATTTTAGTGCGGGATGTTTTTTAACACTTGGGGAGGCGTGTCATCTTCAACATGGGCTTCATTGATATCACCCACCTGCAGTCACTCAGTCAGGATTGGATGACACCCCTTGCCAAGTTTATGAAATAGTAGCTTGATCTTTGTCCCACATTTTGTACCCAGGTGAAGACATTCTCGAAACCGGTCCCGGACCTGTTTTTTATTGTTCTGTAAGCGGCCATGTTTTCTATAAAGGTTTTTTAACCTAATTCAAGCATGACTGCCTGAAGTTTGTTTTTTTCCCTCTCATACTTCATATGTGATTTTGTCGACATTATGTGAACACGAGAGAAGTGTTCTAATTAATATTGTGCGAATGGTTTCAGGCAAGACTTTAGGATGGACTCAGGGACACCAAATGATGTAATAAATTGAGTATGCTTCATTGGTACTGTAGCTTGTGTTGGTTTATGTCAGTTTATTTGTAGAAATGAGTGAGTGCTCACTGTGGGCCATCTTTTAAAAAGTGGTGTTCATTATTTAATTGTAAGCGTTTGATGCTTTTACTTCATTAACTAACTCTAACAATTACAGAAATGTTAAAATGTTTAAATCTTCGGTTTAAAATGCAATATAAAACAAACAGCATGTATGATTATTTGACTTTTTGCCTTTAATAATGATTTAATATGTATAATATATTCTTATCTTTTTTTTTTTTAAATCTTTCTATCAATGTAATAAGATGTATTTGTTTTTATTCTTCTCATTACATATATATAGAAATAGTATTTGTATTAGTATTTTATTTGTCCTGGCTTTACTATTATAACTCGTTTTAGGTAAAACAGTATATCACCCTTGTGCATAAATGGCAATAGAGACCCACTAAACAACATTAACCAAGTATTTAAATTAAATTTAAAGGACATGCCCAGTGTCTCATTTGACTAATTCATTGATGGTGTATCTCCACCTGCTTCGGCCTCTGTGCCAGTATCTGAATTTGTGTGACGGAGGGGCTGAATGGTGATGTGTGACACACTCCTGATGAAAAATAACAGCGGCCCTCAGATCTGCACAACGGCTGATGAAGAATCGCTGACTTTTATTGGTGCCGAATAAAAGGATGTGATGAAAGAGTCAAAGGCTGAGGGAGAGAAAGAGGGATTCAGAGGGAGGGGCGGAGGAGTGCAAAACAAGGCCCCATCCATCACACGACTTGAGAAGACACATTCCAGTGCCCTTAGCAAGAGGATACATTCACTCAAAGTCACAATAGAGGGGGAATCTGGGAGAAGATGGGAGGGGCACCCATCAATACACAACCTCACCCTTGGGTTCTCTCTGCGCACAAACTCAATGCCCTATTCCAGTCCAATTCAATTCCCTCTATAAGCATGACAAATGTACATTTTGCTGCCAATGAATGCGTTCATACTCAAAACAACAAAACATATGGAAAAGAAAAAACAAAATCCCGGCATGGATGCTAATAGTCAAAATTCTTAATTCCCCTTCTCTTCCTTCATCTCTCTCTCTCTGTCCCTCAGTCAGTCTCTTTTTCTCTCGCTCCCTCTCTCTCATTAATCTGAGTTGTAGAAATCTGAGCTGGGGTTGTAGGATATCTCTGTCTGGCCGAGTTAGTGGGGATTTTAGGGTGGAGGGAGCAGGTGATGGCTTTCTGGAGTGCACTCATTTACACTCCTCCCTTTCTCTCGCTGAGCAGCGTGAAGAGGTGGGAGAGATGAGGGGCCGCCTCCTCTCACTCCTGTGAGCTGCACCTGCCAGGGGTGAGAGGATCAATTGTGAACTCTGACCTTGTAACTTCTACAATGCCCAATTATTACCATGTAATATATACATCATACATTAAGGATGAACAAAAAGTTACATTTCTTTAATTAAAACATAGTTGCGCAGCTGCATAAACAATCACAAGTGTAAAGCAAGTAGGACGTAAAAAAAAAAAAAAAAGGGAAAGATGTTAAACTGACTTAAACTAAGCTGTCTCCACCGGATATGATAAACATGCATTTAGATATGGCTAACCTGTTGCTGGAATCAGGCATCATAAAATGTAAACTTATGTAGCTACTTAATTCAATGCTTCATTCCTCATCAGTGTCAATCACTGGACTTGTACAATGCCCAATTATTAGCCATATGTATATACATAATACATTAATGATTGAAAAGAAATTGTTTTGCTGGCATTAATCTATGCTGTAGAAACACAAAGCGATGATATACACAAGGACTTTTGACAATTAATATATATATTGTACGTACGGTAAACACTATTGCAAGCAGCCAGTTAGCCAAGGCTCCAGACTCACTTGTTTCACTGATCTGTAACAACCCCGAAAAATATATTCAACCTTCCCAAAATCTAAATGTTTTTTTTTTTCTTTTTACCTTTTTACCTACATCTAAAGTTGTTAGTTAAAATGAGTAGCCTATAAAGTAATTTTACCTCCAAACGGTCAACCTACTTGGCTACAGTAACAGTAAACTACAGTAAAATAACTGTAGTTTTGTACATTGAAAACTGCAAACTTGCTGGGATGTCCCAGTAAACTGCAGTGCACTATTTCAGGCTTCATGTTCCTCTGAACAGAAACTCTCAATGCTGCTGCGTGTTTAGCTGTTAGCTCTGTTAGCTGTAAGCTATTAGCTATGTAACTGTTAGCTACCTTAGCCAAACACACTACAGGACTCTGCTGCCCACTGGCTGCTGACAATGGATTAAACAATGGAAATCTGGATACAGCATTGGAGGCAGAGCACCGTTCATTCTTACGAAAGCTGCTCAGTGGCACTTGAAGCCAAGAAAGCTTGACCTAACAGGTATAAAATTGCCCAGATCGTCCGTGTTGTGGGGCTTCTGTGGAGACTTCTTCCGATTGAGCCGTCTAACTTCCGACTTAACCACCTGCCTAATAGGAATACATTGATTTTTATCGTGCAGCTCTTCTAGACTTTCCAAACGTGATCCGGATGAATGGCTCAAATTATGATGATTTATTGGAAAAGGTCTTTTTGGGCCCCAGTGCATCATGTGACTTTGTAATTACATGGTTTGGCCACTACAAAAACTGGCTTCAAAACCTGCTGCTGTTAATGGAACTTGCTGCTAGCAGCTAACATTTCACTAGCGCCCCTGCTGCCAGTTTTTAACATAGATTTATTGTCCACAGTGTAGCATTATCAGCATCTGCATCCTTTTGGATTTTAACAAGTCATATTTTTCATTGGCTTTGCACTGAGTAGCCAGCTAGCAGCAGATAGGCTAACAAGCTGTGACTCAGTGGTGTGGCGATCTGACTACCGCTATAATAATAATGTAGTCAATGCCTGGTCTTGGTTGTCAATTGCTAAGCGGTAGTTTAGTTAAAAAAATGTTTTACCTTCCCTACCTTACCTACCTTACAACCTGTCAATAAGTGAGCCTCAAGCTTGCTGTTTGCCCCTTTTTTTAGTCTGTACACTAAATTAAGCTATCTGGCTGCAGACCTTATATTTACTGTAGAGAACCTCTCATCTCTTGGCAAAAAGAATTACCACTTTGCATTGAGAGGAGATTGCCTAAAAAGCCCAAACTGTCAACATCCCACACTGCTCTTAACCTAGAAAAACATGAATCTATACTGATAATCGGTTGCCTACATTTCCCATCGTAACATGTAAACTGCTATAGTTGTTTACTTGACAGCTTCCATGTCCAAGTGTTTTTTTCATCTTGTGTTCATTTTAAAAAGTTTCCCAAATAGGAGGCCTCTTTATTTTTTGGTGTCATAGCACACAAATGGGCATTATTCAGAGCGCTGAGATCTATTTGGGGTTTTGTCAGGACTTCAGAGTAGTGTGAAAGTTGGTGTCAGTGGACCCCTGGCCTAGACCAGCTGAAAGCCAGTGTGTTAGTTTCTATGGTAATGGGGAAATAGTAACTACCTCCCAGCAGCGTCCCGCCGCGTGTCGCCTCCTGAATAGAGCGCATCTGCAGAAAACTGAAGGACCCTGTGAGATGGGCAGTGACCCGTCATCACACCGACTCTCACATATATGGACATATATAGACATTGAATTAGCCTAAACCTCTTTTTCACTCTGCTTACGTCATAACTCTTGAGAGAAAGTTGAGGCTGAGCCATATATTCCCTGTTTAGTCAAAAGCTGTGTGTGAGACAGAGTAAAAAGCCGTCACAGAGGTCATTAGGATGGGGGGGCGGGGGTGAGAGTAAAATGTAACAACCACACAAAAATCAAACAAAAGCTGGCTCCAAATCACAATGCCTGCAATAGAAATTTGAGAAGAAAAGGGGATATTGGGTTATGAAAATCATACAGGGGGTCTGGTCTTACTTATGCAAATGTCCCTCAGTTTCTCATTCATTGGCCTGAAAGTGTTGCTCTCACCCAGGGAAACAAATACATCCTTTAAAGGGTGGATACAGTCTGATATTTGAAAGATGTAGCCCAGCTCAAAATCTTTAGAACCACAGAAATTATTTTACTTAGTTTCTTTTCGCAGTAAAAATGTGTTCATTGTGTGGCTGAGAAAGTGGACCGAAAGACACAACACTGGTTTAGTTTCAAAAGTCAAAATGTGAAGAAGTTTGTGTTGACACTCAAACATTTAGATCCCTAAGAAAATGAAAACAATCACAAAACAATAGTGACTCCTGAAAGGAGGCTAATGTGAGATGAATGGAGAGGAAATGGGCCAAACCGCAGGAGGTCATTAATGAGAAAACCATAAACTTTAAGGAACCTCAGTGCTTTTAGAGTCCACTTCCTGTGAGAGTTTTTCCTGAAGCTCATCATCACACTGTTGTTTAGAGAAACACACTGTGGATGAGGTAATAATGAACTGCTGAGCTGAAATGATTAAGTAAAGGTTACATGAGTTGTTTTTAGAGTGTTTACCCCCCCCCTGCTCTAACTCTCTGACCTCCCTCCTCCCTATCCCTTACCCCCCTCGGTGGTTTCCCATGGGCCTCCAATTGATTCAATTAAGCGAACACACAAATACCATATGCTTAAAGATGTTTTTTCTCAACCAAGCACAAAACAGCTTGGCAGCTGCATCAGGGAAACATACTTGATGGAGATACCTTTGCAAAAGTTCAAGATACAACTTTTATAGTAAGAATCTCAGCTACTTTAGTTTCTCAGTTTCTCTGTTCCCTAGGCTTTTCTTTTTTTTTTAAAATCAGCCATTGAAGAAAACCTACTGGAAACATCAGAGCATCAAAAATGAAAGCTGAGAGAGAAAAAGTGACAATGAACAAATGAAAGAGGGGAGGATCAGAAAAGCAAAGCGATGAAAAGGAGGGAGGAGTAGCGAGTCACCATCAGAAGTTGTTCTGCGCCGTAATTCTGCTTTGTTTTCTCTACAATAAAGTCTCCTGCTTGTCGGCCTACAGCACAACATTCGGC
This sequence comes from Spondyliosoma cantharus, assembly GCA_900302685.1. NCBI lineage: Eukaryota > Metazoa > Chordata > Actinopteri > Spariformes > Sparidae > Spondyliosoma > Spondyliosoma cantharus. Next base: position 3,705 of record OMLP01013234.1, on the reverse strand, counting down.
GGAGAGAAATGAGGCAAACAGAACATCGCAAAAAGACGCTTTGCATTCTTTCGCTTTTGTACGTGTGGGACTGCTCATGAAAGAGCAACAGAGCCAAAATGGGGAACAAAGGGGGGCAGTGTGGATGAAGGCACTATCACTGACATCCCCAGCACTTTGAACAACTTGTCAGCGCAGACACTGAAGCAACTGCATTCTGTCACATTTGTGTACAAACCCCTTGAAAGGGCTGGCTGACCTGCCCATATCCCTTTATTGGGGTTCAAATGGCAAGAGGCATTCATTGTGTCTGGGAGAGTTCATTAAATTCATTGGTTTGACCTGTTATTTCTAGGCCAAAAGTCTGCTGATTTGGAAAAATGTGAGTCAGCCATACCTAATAGCCTTCTGACCTCGGCAGGGTAACAAACCCTTTTGAAGAGCATTTCAAGGCCTTTATATGAATAGGGTCAAAGGGGAAGTTTGAGACATATCTATAGCAGAACCAATGGATTTACATCAAAAGGGAATTTGAAATCATCCAAAGATATTTAAACCTCTAATGGCCCTGTGAAGGTTTAGTTTTGAGCAAAACTTGTAATTATTTTTCATTCAAGAGGAAAGTGTGAGGATTGATGAAACTTGCACGTCAGGAGACACAGTTGGAAAACTCATGAGTTAGCAAACACTTTGTGTTCAGCATGAAGTACATCAGGTGGTAAATAGTGCTGCTTTGCAGCATTTGTCTTAATATGTTGATAAAGTTTGTGAAAGACATACTTGACCATTTTCGTTCCCATAACATCCTCACATTTAGATGTAAATGGGCTCATTAGAAAGGCTGGACTGTCAGGTTTGCATCTATTTCCCATTTATTCTTGTCAAGAGCAGGCCAGGCAAGCAGCACAGACTCTTCTGCTCAAGTATGTGAAACTATTTTAAACTGCTCCCTGTTTGCCTAAAAGAGATCAACTTCTAGCTAATCACAGTTAATACAGTTATCATTCCATTTATTCTGTGATTATATAAATGAATCACACAGGCTGATGCTGATGTTATCAGTGATTTCTGGAGCCAGACTAATTAAAATGTACAACCAGAAATGCAAGAATGTAGCCATGGGGTCAATATTGCGGGAGACTAGGGATAGGACAAAAAAATATATTGTCGCAGATTTCAATAAAAACACGCAGGATAAAGTGATCGCTGGGATTTTCCATTATCAAGATATTTGTGAATCAGGATAATTGGGAATAACCTCCTGTGAATGATTTATAAAAGCAGTTCAGCTCGCCTATATTACTTGGATTTATCTCGTTGTGGCCATATGTGTTTGAAGGCTACGGACAGAGTTTGGCTTGTTTTTCATTTTGGTCCAGTTACACCAGCAGCTCCATGCTCTTTTGAGATGTCTTTTACAGAAAGTCAACAGCAGTCAATGCTACAAGAGAAGGTGCCCCGGGGAAGAGACAAAAAGAGGAATTTTAGTCGTGTAGATGAAGCACAAGCAGTTTGTGCTTTTGAAAAGTGCTCTAGAAATAATATGATTATTATTTATACTACAGTGCCTATATTTTTAGTATGAATGCACTGGCCCAGTAGTAAAAATTAATCTGTTGGATTAAACAAGAAATGCTCAAGTGTTTTAAATTTTAAATTTTCTGCTTGGTTTAGCCGACTACCAGCAGAATTTTGCGGACAGGTAATATACTGTATATCACAATTTAAACCTGTTTGTTGAGCAGTTCAAACTTGGTTTGGAGGTTTAGAGATGAAACATCAGATCTGATAACTGCACAGTAGCTAAACATTTCTACCACTTTGCTATGTTTGCTTCTGACAACATATAAAAATAGTATATACAACCAGCACCAAACAAGCTCGGCACTATTTTCAAAACTAACACCAATCATCCCTCTGAAAGTACTCATTTTAACATCAACATTGTAGCTCTCAGTTCCTCTCTGAGGATTAGTTATTTATTAACTGTATTCAGCCATAGTGTTCAAACCTCAGTGTTGAGACTGTCAGTGTAGCCGGCTGTAGAGGCAGCCATAGCTGTGAGGAGGCACCTAGCAACAGCACTTGACCTGGACTCAACCACATCAGAGAGGCTCTACACGGTAGACTGAGGCTGAAATACAGCATCCAGATTTACCTTCAGGGGACAAAAATGATGAGAAAGACGACGTAAAATGCTAATTGAAAGAGGAAGAACCTTGGATTTTTAGAGTCTTTTAGTTACATCAGTGCTATGATTTTTATTTCTTGTTGGTCATGTCTCTTGATCAGCAGATTTCTAAATGCAACCTTTTGATTGTGCTTTCTACCTAATGCAGCTCATACTGCTTGAGCTTTGTCTTTCTTCATTTGCAGAAAAATGTGAAAAAGTGGCATTTAAAAATAAAATAGATTTCATAATGATTTTCATGTGAAACACAAAATTTGGCTGCAGATGCGACTTTTCCTTATCAGACCTGTGATCCTGCCGCACTCTGAGACTTTGACTTCAACCTCCGTGAGGGGGGTTGCTAGGAGATTTTAAGGATCCACCTCAATGAACCACAGCTCAGACTTGTGTCAGCAAGATGTATGAGCCACCATTTGTCATATTCACACACACACAGGGATGTTTCAGTGTGCAGCGTGGCCTCTTGCTTTTCAGTGGAAGTGTCTCTAAGGGAAAGCCTTGGGTGTTTCTCATATGTAATTAAACATTCCCAGCAGAATTAATACAACAATTGAAATGTACCGATGCCTATGTGTGAATATATTAACAATATATAAACACAGAAAACGGTAGCAACAAAGAGCAATTCGCTGGTTCAAAACTCTTATACCTGTATCTTGTATTTTTGAATATCAACTGGTGTTATAAAGCTGTTCCAGATGAAAGTGATTAAAGGGTGTACTTGGGTGGCTCTGCATTGTAATAGTAATTAAGTGTCTGTTTAAAGCAGGTCTTCATAGTTCAAATCATCAAAAAGCATATACTGTAAATGACCACAGACAAAAACATGATGAAGGAAATGACAGAGTTATTATTATATTATATTTAGTAAGTCTTTCTTGGCTCCCATGTATTTACTTTGAAGTTGACTGACACTTTAGGAGGAAGCAGTACATTAGTTGTGCTGTCTGAAATAGAGCTGCAACAAGTAGTCGGTTAATTGATTAGTCGATTGAAAGAAAATTATTTGTCAACTGTTCTTAAAATCGATTAGTTGTTTGAGTTGATATTCAAGCGAAAATGTCAAATATTTGCTGGTTCCATCTTCTTAAATGTGAGGACAGTAAATGAAGAGTCTCTGGGTTTTGGTTGTTGGCTGGAAACGAGAAGCAATTTGAAGGCATCACTTTTGTCTCTGGGAAACTGCGATGAGAATTTTTCAAGAAATGTTGTCATTGTATAGACTAAACAATTAATCTGGAAGATAATATGATAATTAACTGATTATGTAAATAACCACTAGTTGCAGCCATAGTGTGACATTTCTGCTGAAGAAAACACTAATTAAGGTTATAATAAAGCATTTTGTGACCCCTATTAACCATAATGACTTTGTCCACTACAGGCTTGACCACCTCCTACTCACTTATTTTCATCAGCTAATGAAACGTTGCAGTTTTTTTTTATTTGGTCACAGCTTCATCATCACAATTCCTGGGCTGGACTGAAATAAAAACACTGAGGCAAATAAAAAAAATCTCTATCTAAAAATAGCA
>OMLP01013233.1:3398-27465 GCA_900302685.1 Spondyliosoma cantharus | reverse complement strand
GGTACACTTATTTCCGCCTCCATTTCTATTTAAACACGAGGCGTAAATGTGCCGGCCTCTGCGTGAGATGGGTGGAGGTGTCGATGACCTGTACTGTTGTGCGGGCCACCACCGGGGAGTTTTAAAACCAGGAAACAGCTGATCACAGCAGTCAGTCCATCATTTCATCCGCGGACGTCAACATGAGCAACTGGAAAGCCGCTGAGATCCAGGAGACTCTAGCATCTCCTGGATCTCTGTAGCTGACAGCTAGCGGAGCTGTCTGGTTGAGTCCGCTAGCTGTTAGCTAACTATGAAAGCGGCCGGAAAACTACGAACGGTCGCTACTTTCAAATTAAAAGCCCCCCGCTAAGAACCCTGTTCCAAACTCCATTGGGGTGCAATGTAAAGCTCTTATTTTGAAGACAAACTCATTGTCACTGTTCACTGCCCAACTTCGTGCTTCACGTCACATCACATGTTTACGCCTACCCCAGAGGCGGCAAAGTGGCGGCTTTTGGAAAAGGAGGAATATTACGCCTCGTGTTTACAAAGAGAAGGCGGCGATTTGCCGGCCTTACATTGGAGCAAATGTGCCACCTTCTCTGTGTAAAAAGGGCTACAGTCAGGGTCCAAGTATTGTGCATATTGTGCATGTCTCTCACTGTCATGACTTGCTGCTGGGGACCTTGACTAGAACAGAGCAATCATTAATATTATTATCAACACCTGTGCTTTTCTACTATGGCAAGTCAAAATGTCTGATTCAGCTCACTAGCCTCCAGTCCCTGAGGTATTCTCTGAATTGAGTCATGTTTTAGAGAACAGAGGAGGGGGAGGGAGACAACAGACAGCACCTTGATGGATATATTCAAAAACTGACTTTTCTAAGGAGCCTGTTGTCAGTGTAAGAATGATGCACGCTTGCATCACAACTTGGATTATATTCACTTTATTATTTGATTCCGTTCACCATCGATGCATCTATCCATCTTCTAAACTGTTTATCCTGTTCCTATCCCAGCATGCTCCGGTGACAAGGTGGGCAGGTCACCAGTCATTGGGTTCTTCTCTAATCGTTTCTGTTCTATTCATTATCTTTGTCTGAATCCTTTCCTAAATGTATTTGTTTTGCTGATGTAATGCAGTTTTTTTCTTGAGTATATTGGTGATTACCTCAAAATAGATTTTTTTTCTTATCCTTTGTATCTGCAGATCTACCTGCGCTTCATGGAGTACCAGATGGAACACTCTAATGAGTGCAAGAAGAACTTTGTGGCTGTGTACGATGGCAGCAGCGCTATCGAAAACCTAAAGGCCAAGTTCTGTAGCACCGTGGCCAACGATGTCATGCTGGATAACGGTGTTGGAGTTGTCCGAATGTGGGCCGATGAGAAGAGCCGACTCAGCCGGTTCCGGATGCTCTTCACCTCATTTGTTGACCGTAAGTTTCAGTCTTCTTGACAGCATAATTCAGCCTGGACCCTGTTTTTCATTCTTTTTCCATTATTTCAGTTGAATTGTGTTATGCCTACATGGAGATATTTATTTTATTGCTCATTATGAAGAATGTGGCCATGGTTAAAATATTACAGTTCTGGAAGTATGGACAGCACTGAAAGACTCCATTCCAGTTAATAATATGTCATTGACTATGGCAAAAAGCACCATATGTCTTTAACAACATTATCCGCCAGCAAACAGACACTGACGCAAAACATCTTGATTTATGAGGTCCTGCATTCAGCCTGCATCAGTAGTCACTAACAGACACTAAAGTGCCATTTCAGCAAAGAAAGCTAATTACACTGTGCCATGTTTAGAGCATAGATATGAGAAAACCAATTTTTCACTCCAGCATTTGCAAATAACTGCATCAAATAATTTATTGATATGCATGTCACAGCTGATACTCTGCTTATTATAACTCACTTACAGCAGGCAAATAGGAATTTATCTGTTTTGGCGAGAAAGAAAAGCTGAGTAGGGTCATTGGATCTAATGGAAGTAATTGTATATTAAGCTTCAGCATTTTTGAAGGACAAAAAACAGATGCTGTTAAAGGTTGCACATAAAGTAGCTGGAATTGCCATTCAGGAAACAGTTTTTCTGTTAGCACACCGTAATATTTTCATTAAATGCCTGAATAGACTGAAATATTAATTGCCACATTCTCCTGCACACTTGCCAATCCCTGGTTGAATGCTAATGTTGTTTTCATCAGCAAACCCATAACCATTGCAGTCAGAACTTAATGGCCTTTTAAATTCATCGAGGGTGTTTTTCTTTTCTTTTTTTTTACTCTGAAAGTCCTTAGGACCATTTGGATCCTCATTAATTCTGATCACACAGTTCTTCTCAGAGAAGTCTGAAGTCCCTTGAATAACTCCCAAACTTTATTTGGTCAGAGTCAGCGACTGAAGTTTGCTTGGAGGTCGGGGGGAACCATTAATCTTTGTCACTCAGAGAACAAGATGAGTTTTGCCTTTCGCACTCGATCATCCTTAATGTGCTCTAATCTCCCGACAGAACCCCCTCTGTCATGTAAACCAGACACATTACAACACACACACACACACACACACACACACACAGTACACACACACACACATGCATATGCGTGCATTGTGTGCTTGTGTGTGTGTGTGTGTGTATGGACAGAGGGTGGGGCCAAGAGAGTGAAGCACTGTTGACATCCTGTATGGGGCTATACTTTGAAGGCGGGAGATGCATAATTGGTTCGGAAGTGAGGACAGTGTCAGGGGAGCAACCCTGTCTACAGACTCACTGGAAGATAGATATACATACCCTTAGACACATATACATCTCCCTTTGTCAAACTTATTTAACCCTGAGGCAGAGGAAGCATGCAGGGAGAGGGGAGTGGAGGCTCAGAGCCCTCATCACAGTGGACCTTGGAGCAGGGGTGAAGCTGGTGGAGCGGACCACAGTCTGTTTCAGCTGTGATAAAGAGTCAGAGAGTGTGGCTGAGGCTGCCAAGCCTGTGTATGAAAAAAAAATGAGAGGTGGAAAATCTTTGTCAAAAGGGCTGAGAGAGAAGACAGTTTGGAGCAGTAAGCAAACCAGAAGAGACAGGTTGAATATCGTACTGTGTGCCTTAAGACACTTTTTATCTACTGATTTATGAATCATATTTTCATCAACTTTTTCATCAACATGCAGGATAAACTAAGCAAAATGCTGCCATGAATCGCGATGAATAAGAAAAATATTTCCATTTACCAGCACCAAAGATTCACTCTCAGCATGCAAACATTTGACCTACCAGATCTGGCTCCAGATACATAGGCCTGTTTTAACACCACAATATGGCCATCCAATGAAGCCCACTTTTACTGGGAGAGAGAGGAGTCTATATAGACACATCAATATTTGTTCATTTATAGCAAATCATATAGTTCTAACAGTGTTGAACAATGTAATCACTAGAGGAATTTTTGTGTGGCTCAGCATGTAATCTATCTAACTTATATTGTCCTTCTTAATTTTTGTATTACAATTTTACTGCTGTTATTTTGGTCTGCTCTGCACACATCCCATCCTCCTAAAGATGGCTGACGGCTCAGTTGATAGTTAAGATTGATTTTGTTGTTTGATTCTTGTATGACCTCCAATATATCAAAGCCAAAAAGTAACTTCTTGACGAAAACACTCTTGTTAATGTTAATGGTTAATTTTGTTTCTGCTTGCTACACAACCTGATAACAAAAAAGATCACAGCATATGACACATAAAAAACATTTTGCCACTGCTTTCCAACCAACTTCACCCATTTCCCACTCCACACAAAAAAGACAGATTTCACCTTTCGCTTTTGGCTGCCACTCCATATCGTCTATATCAAAAGCCTAGCATCTGCATTTTCCCTCAGCCTCGCAGCTTTTCCTTCTGAGGGGCGTTGCATCGATCTCCTGAGCCCAGCAGCCCGCATCAATTACTAGTCATGTCTGTTACTGCCTTCAGAGCCTTGAAATGCTACCAGTCACTTTAATGTGGGGTATCTCTCAGCACATGTCTGACCATTTGCCCCCTATGACGGCCGAAGCCATTTCTACGACCCCCCACCCCCCACCTAATCTTTTTCATATTCGTCCTCTCTGCCTATTTTTCCCAACTCTTCACCCTTCCAACCTCCCGCTCCCGCGTCTCCTGCTCCTCAAATTCCCTTGACATGAAGGCTGCAGCTCAGTGAAGCTGCCATCCCATCCCATCATCACCCCCTGATGTTGTGTCTGCAGGATATGATGATGTATGGCCTCATGTGGACTGTCTCCATTAGACCTCTAGTGTTTCCAGACATTATGGAACATGTTATCTTTTTATTACGTGCCTCTTCAGATTTCTACAGCCAAATTGGCAATCTTTTATTGTTATTATTGTTTTATTGTTATTACCATCAACAAAGCTTCAGGTCCTTTCCACAGTGGACTCATCTTTTCTCAGCACAGTTAGACAGATGGTTTCCTTTTATTTTTTCCCAATTCCATTATCTCTGTGTATTCTCTTTTCCCCGCAGCCCCATGCTCAGGCAATACATTCTTCTGCCACAGCAACATGTGTATTAACAACTCCCTGGTGTGCAATGGGGTTCAGAACTGTGTCTACCCATGGGATGAAAACCACTGCAAAGGTGATTATCTTCTTTCTGCCAACTTTTCCCAAATTAGTTGATTATAGTTGATTAGGGTTTATTTTGGCATGTCTTGAGGTTAGTACTCAATTTATTTATTTCTGTACATATTTTTTCTATTACTTTCTTTAGTTTTCTTATTTTTTCCTCTCTTCACCCCTTCTCCCTCCAGAGAAGCGATCTAAGGGGCTTTTTCATCAGATCACTAAGACCCATGGCACTGTCATTGGAGTCTCATCAGGCATTGTTCTCGTTCTTCTTATCATCTCCATCCTGGTCCAGATGAAGCAGCCAAGGAAAAAGGTAAATCAATCTTTGTGTTTGACCTTTTGATCAGTGGGAAGGCAGACAGAGCCAGAGAAGAAGAGACAGAGAATTGAAGTGATGGTGGGACTCCAGACTAGATGGAGGCACATGTAGCGCTGCAGACAGAGAAGATGGATTTTACACCATTACAGTACACGTCAGAAGTAATACAGTACATCAGAGGAGATGTTTAGTTTTGGGATGATCTTCTTTTTGGTTGAATCACTTTATATTAACCTGTCTCAGCTATTTAAACTTGAAATTATGTTTTCCCACAATGCCTAGAAGCCAGTGTATTTTATGGCTTTATGGTGGCTCTCGAAAGGACCTCTTTCTTTCCTTTTACATTGAGCAGCTAATGTTTCAGAAAGGCGTAGAAACAAGTATTGTGCATTTTGCTGATTATCCAGTAATTAGAAAATAATTCAAAAACTAAGATATATGCAACCCGAGCACTCAAAACAGCTTGTACGGCAGATTTTATTGACAGTGATCTGGTAACATTACTAAATAAATACATTCTGATTTGTTCAAAGACTAATGTAATATCCCTTTATTTCTTATTCAAGGTTGTAGCCCGCCGGCCTGGTGTTTTCAACAAGGCAGGCTTCCAGGAAGTCTTCGACCCGCCGCACTATGAGCTCTTTTCTCTGCGCGACAAGGAGATGTCGTCAGATTTAGCCGACCTGTCTGAGGAGCTGGACAGCTTCCACAAGCTGCGACGCTCTTCCACCATGTCCCGCTGCGTCCACGAGCACCACTGCGGCTCTCAAGGCTCAGTGGCTACTGGCGGCGGCAGTATGAAGCACAGCCGCACCACCCTGAGTTCCATGGAGCTGTCTTACCACAACGACTTCTCCAAGCCACCGCCCATGAAGACTTTCAACTCCACGTCCAGCTACAAGAAGAGCTGCTACGGCTACAAGCAGCACTCACAGACTCACGACTGCGACCAACAGGTCATTGAGGACCGTGTCACAGAAGAGATCCCATGTGAGATCTATGGCCGTGGTGGAGGAGGAGCAGGAGGAGGAGCCACAGGTGGAGCAGCAATGGGAGGAGGAGGAGCATCGGGGATTGCAGGAGGCGGGATTGGAGGGGCTGTGGGGATAACAGGAGGAATGGCAATGGCAGGGGGAATGGGTATGTCGGGAGGAGTGAGCATGGCAGGAGGAGTGAGCATGGCAGGGCCTAGTGGCATCGCTGGAGGAATCGGTGGTGGGATGGCAGGAGCCTGCGGAACCCTCAGTATCCGCGGCAACAGCGCTCGCAACAGCACCAACATAGTTGATCCAAACCAGCGCTCCATGTCCATGGACTTCTAGATGTTGAAGGGAGGAAGAAAAGGAGGAAGGGAATGCAGAAAGAGCTCGCATTTCACTCATCAAAAGAAGAGAAGGAAGAAGAGATGACAGGAGAATCACAAAAATGTTAGATTGATCACTTCTCCTCCCTCCTCTGCCTTTGCTTTCAGAGCAATATTAAAAGTATTGTGGGTAACACTAAAGGGTCTTCTCTCAAAGTCTCATCTGCAGGTTTGGAAAATGAACAGACAAGAATCAAGGAACAAAAGGAAGGGGGAAAAAAAACAGGAAACTATTGGTTCTATTCTTCAGGATACTGAAGGATGTAGAGTGAAGAGAGGGTGGAGACATCATGTCTCTCCTCCAGTCTTTCACTCATGTAAACTCTCCTTTTCATAAGACACATGTCAGAAAGGGTTCTCGCATGCAGACCCAGACTTCTCTCTATTTGCTAGCCTTGAAGACCAGGTAACCACTCAGAAACAGAGAGAGAGAAAGACAAAGAGACTACCTAGACTGAGTTTTTACATTTATTCACCTGCCATGCACAGATATATGATATATAGTGCGTCTTCTAATAATTTGAGTCTTTATTTTTGTCAGTGTACTGTACTGTTAAAACCAGTATATATCCAGCCTCATGATGATGCTCGGCTTTTAACTCTTTAATCTTTTACAAATGTTGCTCAGATGATTTTATGAAGATGGCTTATCCATGACATGTGGTGTTCATGAGGATGAAGTTGCTGTTGTTGATGATGAACAGAAATATGATGACAATAACAATGATAATGATGTGATATTACTATAATTATGTAGTTTTCATGGTTACCTCACACATACACAGAGGGTACGCTCCATTCAGTCTCTCCTCAGGAAGAGCACATGAAGAGACTGTCTTATTTTGGTAAGAAATTGAGAAAAGTCTATTTCTGCTCTGTGAGCTTCATAGCCTGTTGGCATTCTGGCAATGACTGATTGTTTTACGGAATACAAAACGTTTAGCTGTGTGGCCTGGACTGAATCAAAATAGCAACCATCCCACTCCCTGTCCCCACTCTAACCAGGAGTAAATGTAATTTCTCAATTTCCCCATGAACTGAGTGTGTAAAACAAGCACAACCTGTTTCCCTAAAGAGACAGACATGTAGCCTATATGGGACTCATTTATGATTTTAACCACTGGTTGTATTATTTCATTTTGTTGAATTAAATGAGAGCTTACTCACCCCCCCGCCCCCTGTGTGAGATTTTCTGTTCACTATAACCAAGAGAGATGAAAATGGCACCACCCAGAGGCTGGAGATGTCACAACAAGGTAAGACCCACTGTGATAGAAAACAGTGAGCAAGGTTTGTCGTTGCAGAGATAGAGATTAACGTGCCTGGATGCTTTAAGAATGATCCACTTAATGTTGAATGAATCTTAAGATGCAGTTGAGGGTTGAATGTTTGTTTCACTATTATCAAATCTGTTGGGAAAACTACTGAACAAAATGCATAGAAATAGTGCAGATCCTCTGAGCTGAGGACCGTTAAATAAGTGAATCTTTGCAGCATGTCCTGCCTGTCACTCACTCTCGCGCACAAATTCCACTCACCCTTTGCTGTCACGATGCATTTGTCCCGTCTAAAGCTCAAGGCATCCTCTTAAAATACATTACCTTCACATACTCATGGCCACACATATCAGACTCTGGTGATGTGCTCCTCTTTGACACATGCTCGTAATCCCAGGAGCCTTGAAGTTTCCAAGATGTACGTTAATAATCCATTATTATCCTGGGATGAAAGTCAAGTATTGCTGAGCAGCAGAGTTTACTGGTTACAGCTTCGTAAATAATGTGTTTCCACAACAAAATTGAATGTTGGATGTTCAAGGTCAGACATCGCTGACTGAATAAGTACATACACACGTCAGAATGCCATTATTAATGTGTTCAATTCACGTGAAGGGCCTCAAATTACATAATAAAAACCATGTGGTCGATGTGGGGGGAAAAAACTGTACTTGCCGTCTATTTATTTATATTTTTTCAGCCATAATCTCATAAGGGGTGCTCTGACATCACAGAAAAACACACAACCACCCCCCAGAGGCACAGACACACCTGCGGACAGCCTGCTCTCCATTTCTATGTGCTGATACCTACGAGCAGGCATAAACAGCAGTCGTCACCATCTCACAGGGCACTGCTTTCCTACACAATATACAAATTGTACAACAGCATTTGTTTTACTTTTTTTTAAAAACATTTTTTATTACATTTCCTTTATTTCTCAGTGACAGCGCATTGTTTTAATTATTAAACATTTCTGTGCCAGAATTAGCCAAGGCTCTAGTTTTCATCTGTAGTCTGTGGCCAGTGTGATGTCGACACCCTAAAGTCAGCCTGAATCTGGGATCAGTTCAGTCCCAGTGTCACATCTCCTATAAAGATATAAAGCTATCTTTGTTTTATAATCCTTTGCTGCTTATAATTCAAACAGTATGATTGAAAAACTGGTTTTGTGTAGTGAGAATATCATCACAAGTTATTAACAGTTGGTTTGTAACAAGAAATCACATTTTTTTTTTTTTTTTGTCAAAAAGTAAAACAAAGATAGCTTTATTTGTAAAATAAAGAATATATTCAACTGATTTTAGGACTCATTAGTCAGCGGAGACTACTTACATGACTTGTTATGAGTCACTCATTCAAAGTCTTAGTTCATTAGCTGGATTAAAAATTGAAGTTACATTCATTTGGAGAATCCATAAATTAAAGTATGGAAAATCTTAAGAATGTATCATTTTGTGGTGTCAGAAGACAATGAGATACATCGACTGAGCCTTGTGTTTTACAAGTTAAAATAAATTGCAGGATCTGCAGTGTTAATATCAAGATAACATATGGTAACTCAATCAATTAGAATTGTGTTGAAATGTAGCGAACACTTTAAAAAAAAAAAAAAATCTATTTAGAAGAGAATAAAAACAATTCACCAACACATCAGCACAGCTCCTTTGCATACTAACCTTACTGAGTTAGTTTACACCACACCCAGTCTGTCATGTTACTAAAATTATGGATTGTATCATTACATTTACCTCACCGAATTGGTATGATATGCGGTTTATTAAGTAGCATGTTAATATATTTAGAAGAGCCTAACACATACTGTATAAAGAGAGATTTTTTTATTTCTATTGGTGAGTTTTTTTTTTAAGTCACAGGATATACATTTTGTGGTGGTAAGCCAGTTCGGATGAGCAGTCATTCAGCACACCAGCAGCCTGGAGGCAGCAGCGGACACACAGTGCGTACTTCCCGGAAACTGAGGCACCAGCCGAGCAAAACATTTTCCACCGGCTCCGTCTCTTTGTCCATCCAGCTCCCTGCTGAAGCAACATCCACAGCAACACCATGGCGACTGTAGTCGATACAAAACTATACGACATTCTCGGAGTATCTCCATCCGCAACAGAAAATGAGCTGAAGAAGGTAATTACGCAAGAAAGTACCAACGAACTACGGAATTACATTACATGTCTGTTGAGAGTTTCAACGTGTTACAAATGTCTTCAATCCGGAAATGCGTTGCTATGCGCAGCTAGCTAATGTTAGCTGTGAGTGTGACTAGCCTGTTAGCGTGCTAACTGGCCTGGATGTTCGTCTGTCGATGCGAGTGTAACGACTAACGATGATGGGTTTTGTGAACTCTGGTGTTTTTTTAATAGTATTAAGCTCGAGACAAGCGAGTCAATTTGTGTGTGTTAAACAGCACCGTTTAAGTGGGTAACATTGACAAAAACGAGGTTGCATTGACTCAGCACTGGCTTGTGACGTTATGAATCAAGTGATTGACCTCACGTTAGCTTTAGCTCAGGTGTTTGACATACAGCTAGCAAACTAAAGCCCATCGAAGGTGCTGGAAAAAGGTAACAACTTAGTTGGGGTTTATCAGAGGCTGGAATCTATAAACAGTTGGTGACCTGACAGACGCTTTTCGGTCTTGTGGGTGTGACAAAATAATCATAATAAGATGATAGATGTTTTGATATTTTACATACCGGTAGTTTAATTTAGCTTACCTGTTTCAATTCGGCCGGACAGCAATGTTCACGTTTACCAATCAGAGTAAGGGGTTTATGTTTTACTGGCATCATTGCGGTGGTGCCTGATTGTTTCATTTTTTCTTCGAGCCAGCAGACGACACATAACGTTAATGCTTAACATCAAGTTACATTGATAAATCCAGTCTCCGCTAGCGTTGGCGAGCTGGCGATCCACAGTGTGTCGATATAACCATACCCTTGTGCGCCTGCCTAGTTATGCCTCTAAGGTTACACGTCTGTTGTGTATAATCAGCTGTAGTCATATCTATTCCCAGTCTCTTATATTACTTTATTTGACAGAATGGAAAACGCCTGTCTCTTTCGGTAGCGTTATCGCAGCGTTATCTTTGGCTAGTGTTAGCGAGATATGCTAATTAGCTTACGCACGTTTACCTCAACGTTAGCCAGCGATTAATTTGTCAGACATTTTGGAGCTGCCTTTTTTTTTTTCTTTTTTTTTTAAATCTCAATATTGTATCGATGGGTGTAATGTTGGTAAAGTAGTGTGTAATTCCGTGGTCAATTGAGACGGGTAGCTTCTTAGCAAACCATGAAACCCAAACTCCACGCTGTTTAAAAGCGTCACGCCATCACAGATAGCCGGTGTTTAGCCGGTTGTAACATCTGGTTTCGTCAGAGAGGCACATGTGATTACGTTAACAGCAAATGTGGTTCCTTGGTAAGTTGTGTAATTGAGTCATGCCGGTGTGCGATTACAGCTAACAACTCATGTGTACAGTTACAGTGACGCAAGGTCATGCTCTCTCTCTCTCTTTGTACTCCTAGGCATACCGGAAACTGGCAAAAGAATACCACCCTGACAAGAACCCAAACGCTGGTGACAAGGTAAGATCTGTGAAGTTCCCCTCTCTGTTTTACATATTGACTGCGGTTACTCATCACAGGCGTGTTTAGAGGCGGATGAGTGTTTCTGTCTACATGTAAATGGCGAGGAAACACGAATTACTTGTAAAATATGCTTGTCAGAGTGGTTTGCATGGCCATTGTTATTCATTACACAAGCCAACTAGAGGGTGTAGCCCACTGGACAGCAACACACCTGCTTTGAGGTGAATGCTGTATGCATTTGTTGTTGTTGTAATAATGGAATACATAACTTGTATTTATGTGTACTTGTATAAACATTTACTGCATTC
Organism: Spondyliosoma cantharus; assembly: GCA_900302685.1. Taxonomy (NCBI): domain Eukaryota; kingdom Metazoa; phylum Chordata; class Actinopteri; order Spariformes; family Sparidae; genus Spondyliosoma; species Spondyliosoma cantharus. The sequence goes on along the minus strand of OMLP01013233.1, from coordinate 15,970 downwards.
CATCATGGGAATGGAAATAATGATATGTTTGACCCATGACTGTGTAAGCCTTATGTAGTTTATGGGGGTGATTGGGACCAAAGCATTGTCCTTCCCTAGTGTTTTCTCTGTCTTGTGATATCTTTACGGTGTTACTATAATTTGTATTGTCCAGTATTAAAAAAAAAAATCTTAATTTGGAGAGGGGGTTGCCAGGTTGTAAATTAAAACACGATGTTTGGTATTTTTACAGCGGATTGTGATGTAGTGTGTAAAAAAAACTTGACCTATTCTGTAGTGCTGACAGTTGTCTAAAATTACTTGACAGTTTCTTCTTTTTTTTTGCAATGAGGCTAAAGTCTTGGTATTGTTTTCTACCATTATTTATCAAAGTTTTTTTGATCATGCAGTTAAATTTCATGAGAGGCCCCAAGACATAATCACAGACCCCCTGACGCTCCACATAAAACTGTCATTAATACTGTCGGAAATGTTAGGAATTAAGTGCATCTCTTCTGTCGTTCTCCGTATGGCACAGTGCCATTTTCTCAGCAGGGAATCACAATGTTAGCAACAGGAAATTTAGACTGACTTACCACCCATGTCATCGTCATTGACTTTGTGACGAGATGATGTGAGAGAGGTGCAGATTCAACTCTGCAGTAAGGTGTTTCTATTGCGGTCTTTGGCATCCTGTTGAATTACCTTTTTGTTTTTTGAACTTGATTGTTAAACAAGCATGTGATTATGTGTGGAATTTCCCTGAGATATGGAATATTGTACTCTTAGGTGTGCTTTGTTTGGTAATGTTGTCACTTTGTTCTCACCAGAGCTGAGATGAAAAATGATTGGAAATGATCCTAGATCCTGAGCTTGCAAATGACCAGAGTATCTTTCACACATGGTTGATGGCTCCTCTTCTAATATGAACCTAATATGGAAGATTGAGCATTTTCTTTTTGTCAACCACTTGAATATTCTTACAGAGGCTTCTGTAAATCCCCATTGTAGCATCACTAAGTCAGTTGCTGTTTTATGTATGGACTATGGTTAGAGTACTGTTGATTTGCTGTGTGGCTGCATTCTGCCTACAACTGAAATGGCATCTTGTAACAACTTTGTTTTCTGTCCTCAATAGTTCAAAGAAATCAGTTTTGCCTATGAAGTGCTGACCAACCCTGAAAAGAAGGAACTTTATGACCGGTATGGAGAACAAGGCTTGCGGGAAGGAGGAGGGGGTGGCCCAGGGATGGATGACATCTTCTCCCACATCTTTGGTGGTGGACTCTTTGGTTTCATGGGTGGCCAGGGGAGTCGCTCCAGGAATGGAGGCCGGAGGAGAGGAGAGGACATGGTCCACCCACTCAAGTAAGACATTTGCTGCTTGAGTTAAATGTTTTACGTTCTTTTTTGCACAAATTTGTATTGAAATGAGTTAAAATCTTCTTGGTGTTCAGCACATGTGTTTGGAGTCCACCTCCTCTGTCTAGTATTTAAACACCGCTCTTTTTCTACAGGGTGTCACTGGAGGACCTTTATAACGGGAAAACAACTAAACTGCAACTTAGCAAGAATGTACTGTGTAGCACTTGTAACGGGTAAGTTGTGCAACCAGCATGGTGTTGTTGTCCTCATTGATGTATCCTTGATTATTTTGTTGATTGTAGCAATGTCTAGTTAATCATGTTAACATCTCCTTAGTTTCTAACAATGTGTGTGTGTGTGTGTGTGTGTGTTTGCAGGCAGGGAGGCAAAACGGGCGCTGTACAAAAATGTACAACATGTAGGGGGCGTGGTATGCGCATCATGATAAGACAGCTGGCCCCAGGGATGGTCCAACAGATGCAGTCTGTGTGTACTGATTGTAACGGAGAAGGTAAGGGGCTCAGTGATGTAAACAGTCAAATCATTCTTCTGTGTATGGTTGTGGCTTGGTCCTCATCTTGTTGTTTCTCTGACCCACTCCAGGCGAAGTTATCAGTGAGAAAGACCGTTGTAAAAAATGCGAAGGCAAGAAAGTGGTGAAGGAGGTGAAGATTCTGGAGGTACACGTGGACAAAGGCATGAAGCATGGGCAGAAAATAACTTTTGGAGGGGAGGCTGACCAGGCACCTGGTGTCGAGCCTGGTGATATAGTCCTCGTCTTGCAGGAAAAAGATAATGAGGTAGGTGGGCCAGTCCCCCAATACTGTAGCCGCACCCCTCGTCCCCTGACCTTTATTTTCCCAGCATGGACTCTGTGTCGTAAAGGGAATTTTTTTTGCTTAGGACACAGTTCTGCTTATATCATAGTTTTGTGTGTCAGAAACTAATTATTGCTGCCCATGACAAGGTGAAACCAAATCTGTGCAAACTTCCCTCTCCTAGCCACTACATGCTACTATACCCGGAGTTAAGTTGTTTTATATAATGTACATTCAAACAAATCCCTACAATCAGTTTGGAATGTTTATAATTTTTCTTGATGGGCTATTCCTACACAAATAGAAATCACCATTTTAAATGAATGAAAACAAAGTTAAGTATTTGTTTTAGTGTTCTTATTAGAGATGCCTGGTGAAAAACCTTAGCAGCAGCTAAAGATGTACAATTGCAGATTTATAACAGTGCCAACTTGATGTAACACCTCACTAACCAAAGCTTTATTACCATCAGTGAATACGGCTCATCAATTCTCGCAGCTGCTTCATGGTAAATGCCAAACTCTAAAAGCTTACTAAGATCACATCATAGTCTCTGCATGCTATTTGACAGCTGTTGTCTACTATTCTTCTTATTTAGCTTTGCCTTGTCCTTTTGATGCACTGTATTCTTGTTTGTGTGCCAAATAAATATATATATATGTTTATATTTATCTCCATCCGGTTTAAGCCGTTTAATGAGTGTATGTGTGGCCTTAGATATCCTTAGGACTGCTTTAGAAGAATTTTGCATTTTGGGACGGTCGTGAAAATGAACAGTAGGCATTAAAGCAGACAGGGTACCTGTACATTGTGTTTCCCTGCTTTCAGTCTTACCTTTTGGCTGCACCCCACCCCTCTGGGGATTAATTGATGGTTTCTTTAACTGCAGTGTTTAGGGGAATGGTATGTAGTGCATTGGCTAACTCTGGGCTAGTGCACAGCTGACCTGTTTCTAAATGCATAAGGAAACGGTTCTGTTTTTGTTCTGTTATTTCGGTTTCTTTTTGTTTTTATTTTGTTCATTTAATATCACAAAACTCACTGCACTGTGCCACCTGTCCAAGAAGTTATGGCCTTATGTGAGTTGAACAGTACAGAAAGATGAGTGGTATACAGTTTGTGTGTCATGGTTCCTAAGTTAATTGGGCAGGTTGTCACAGATCAGGTCCAGCTGGTGGTGCTTCATGCCTCTCGACTCGCTGAGTGAAAAACAGATTGTGTCGACACAATCTGTTTTTCACTCAGTCTTACAGTGCTGTGCCGTCAGAGCTGTACGTTGTACTAATTTAGGACAAGGAATGGTGCGAGTGGTCATGATGCATATTGGCCAGCCTATAATATCTCTTGATTTAAGATGTAACAAAGACTATCGCCTGTTTATTGCTGGTGTTGGATCCAGTGCCTTTTAATGTATATATGATTTGGAATGGTGTTTTATCTTTCCATTCATACAACACAGCACATCAGTCGAATGAGCACCGGTAAACTAGAGAGTGGTGACTAGATGTCTTTGAAATCAGGAGTCTTCAGGCTAGCTGTGCTTTATGTTTATGTTGAATTGGTTGTTAAGACAGATATGTTTATAGCTGATCTGAGGCCAAGCCCATCAACACATCTTGACTGGCTTGTCTAACACGAAGGTCTACATAACATACCTACTTTTGTACATAATGTTTTTACATGCTGTTTTCTAAGTTGAATGAAAGTAGTACTGAAACGAATGCACATGTTTGGTGTGGGGTTTGTCTGGGATTCCCTTGCTACCAGCGCACCAGGTATACCTGAGAGGCATGATATTCATGAGCTGTTGGGCTTTTCTTGATTCTTGACTATGATAATGACCCGAGTGTGAGCTTTTTGTTGGCAGGAATTAGATGGTGAAGATAGTGTGACATCTTGGTCTTCCTCTTGTCCTCACCTGAATTATATCAAACAGTGTTCCAAACAAATCGGTCCCACGAGTGCCTGACATTTCTGTAGAAATATTGCTGCTAAATCCATGTGACCACATTTGAATTGAGCGTGTTATTTGATTAATGAATACGTTGTTTTTTTTAGTGTGCACCCACACAATGTTAACCAGAGGTTAAGACTCAATTGTCACAGCTAGATTTGAATGGTTAGTCTCTTGGAGGTTTCCATAGCAGTGAATGCCAAGTCTTACAAGCCTGGTTGCCTCTGACAATGCAACATTTGGCTGGAACAACAGGCTAAGCTGTAGCAATGCCCCAGGCTGTATCTCCCAGGAGATGTATACTAGTGATGTTTGTGAGTGCCTGCTGGAAGCAAAATAGGTTTCTACAGCCGGCTACATCAAAACAGATCAAATTGACAAGTACTTACTGACATGCCTCTCCTATGATTAATAAATGGTCATAAGCTTTGTGTTAGACAGAATGAAAAATAAAATGCAAGCAATTGTTGTGGTGACAGGTAAGTTGATTTTCCATTCAGACTGTGGGTTTGTCAACTGTCAATTGTGTCAAGACTGTTATCACAAAGCGATAACTCCCAAGTTGATAAACTCCCAAGTTAATAAAACTCCCAAGTTAATAAAAAGTTTATTAACCAACATATTCTAACCGTTTTTTTTTTTTCAGACATTCAGGCGAGACGGAAACGACCTGTTCATGAACCACAAGATCGGGCTGGTGGAGGCATTGTGTGGCTTCCAGTTTATGCTGAAACACTTAGATGGAAGACAGATCGTTGTGAAGTACCCTGCTGGCAAAGTCATTGAACCAGGTTAGAATTATTGACACTGAATCTTTTTCTCTCCTCTGTCTTTAACAGTATTTCAGCAGGAAAAAAAGTACTTTAAAGATTTATATGACATTTAAACTACGAAGGAAAAAGCTGTGATGGCGTAGTTGCAGGGCATTGACAAGCTCTCACATCCAACCAGGCCTCCACACTAACGTGTGTGCTGTATTGCCTGTGTGTGTGTGCAAAGAATGAATTCTGCCTCACCACAAAGACATCACAGGGATTCCACTTACACTTTTGTGTTTAGTGTAAATGTCAAATGGTCACACAGTGGACTCCTGCTGAGAGCAGAAAACAACAAGGCCCATTTAGAAGGCACTAAGCAGTTTCAGTGTTGTTGAGACAAGGACACAGTTCTTGATAAATGAGGGGACAGTGAGGTCAACATCCTCAGTGAGAGTTCTGGAAAGACGTTACAAAACATGTCCCTTTAACACCTTTAGGTGTATCCTCCATCTACAGTGCCTCCATACTGATAGTTGTGGAATCAGATATAATTAATTGTGCTGCATGAAAATGTTGTAGTCTGTAGGAAGTCTGACATTTTATTAAAGTAAATAGTGAACAAACGTTGATTTTTGTTTACATGCTGCTTCTTTTCCAGGCTCAGTCAGGGTGGTGCGAGGAGAGGGCATGCCACAGTACCGAAACCCTTTTGAGAAGGGAGATCTGTATGTCAAGTTTGATGTCCAGTTCCCCGACAACAACTGGATCAGCCCTGAGAAACTTGTGGTATGACATGTTACTTATTATGTATCGTCTTCTGGAATTATTTGGTAGATTACAATGAAAATACGCATTTACTTTATATGCTATGGTTTCAGGGATCCTGAGGAATGTACAGTGAGCCTTATTGGTACAAATGTACAAAAACAAAAATTAAGCCATAACATGAATTTATCGGCACTGTGTAGGAAGTTGTTACTGTGTTACAGTGTAGATCAATGAAAGTGGGTAATGTCGCTGTTTTTTTCACGCTTTTATTGAGAAGGCTTAGGCCTCCACAAGTAAGAATTTGCAGCTATATTTACACCAGTAATTCCACTGAGGGATTAGAGCTGTTGTGGCCATAAATGGGTTACTTACTGAGTGAACACAAGTTTGCATTCAAACAGTCCCACCTCTTTTCTCCCTGGAGATTTAGCACTCTGAATCGAGTTGACTTTTTTTTTTTCTTCATCAATAACCGCTACTGCACTCATACTCCCACAGCCGTTTGACACTACGGCGTGGTCAGAAAACATGATGAGGAGGCCTGTGGAAGCTGCATTATGATAAATGTTTTCCACTTGTAGGAGCTGGAGGACATGCTGCCATCGCGGTCAGAGCCGCCCATCATCACTGGAGACACGGAGGAGGTCGACCTGCAGGATTATGACGTCAGCCAGAGCTCGTCGTCGGGTGGCCGCAGAGAGGCTTACAACGACAGCTCCGATGAGGAGGGTGGCCACCACGGGCCGGGGGTACAGTGTGCCCACCAGTAGTCTCTTACGCAGATGCTCTCTCAAACACACGCACACACACACATACACACACACACGACCCATGTTCTGCCTGGGGAGAAAATGTTTGAGTTGCAGAGTAAACAAGGATGTAGGTGAGCGTGAAAAGGCGTGGTAATTCCTCAGACACAGATCAGATAAACACATTGAATCATGGAACCTGCAATTATTGATTGTCATTGACTTGTATGCTGTGGTTATTGTGATCTTTGTCCGAGGGACTCGCACTGGGGCAGCCGAAGACTCTGCACTGCACCTGAATCAGATTTAGACACTTTAAACAGCAACTTCAGGTAGAAGTCATATTAAGTATTTAAGATGTATCAAAACTAAAGGTTGCTCCAGTGAATGCCACGCCATGTAGGATTATGATCTGGTGTTCAAGCTGAACCCCGCACCCATCTACTTCTCTTTCCCCCTTGTTGAAGTCCATTCCCCTCCGCTAATGGGAGCTCCAGATCAGTTAAAGACAGGAATGTTTCTTGTTTGCTGAGTGTGTGACTTGCATTTTGTTTTCATAGTATTTACAATTATTAATTTAAAAACTAACCGATGTGCATACAAAGCAGCTGAGCTATGTGACGTGCAGATCCTTGGACTCATGGATTCATCCACTCAGCGCCATTCGTAGGACTTGTCTGATTTTTACAGCTTCCTTTTCTTTGTAGGTTTTTACTCATTTTTTTCTTTCTTTCTATTTTAATTGAAACTGAAAATTGGTTATTGTGTATATCATTGAACTGGTTGTTGGTAAGCTTCATCAGCTGCTGTATTCAAAGCTGTGTGATTTCCAAAAAAAGACAAGTGAAATGACAAATGTAAAGCCTTGTATCCGTGCTGAGACCATGTGCATGTATAAAGCTTTGGTTCCCGCACTTATCAAAACATCAAATAAAGCAGCACACTTCCTAAGAAAATGTCTATGAAGTTGTTGAAATAAATTGTTGAAATATCATGTTCTGTGTGATGCCTTGTTTTTCTTCATTCTCAATAAGCACAAAAATAAATCAAAATATACCTAGAGGTTTTAAATAGTCAAGCAGAGACCTCGTCCACAGATGCAGCCAGCATCAATTGAGAACTATTTTCAATAACTGTTGACAGCGAGTACCACCTGACCGAAATGCCTTGGCGCTCATTTTAGATCCATGTCCTTACTCAAAGGTTTCTGTCATTAGTCAGTTCCCCCATTAAAGTGGATGACATCACACATCCTCAACGCAGTCTGAGTAAATGGAAAAGACTCTCAAACAATACACTGGTGTCTTTTGTTGAGATCAGGAAATGAAGCTTCAGGGGTGAGTCACATAATCATCACATCCCCTTGAAAGAGTGCCTTCTTTGCTTATATTGTAAGTTGTTTTATTGAATTACTTTATAAGTCTGCTTCTGTTCTTAAATGAATTTTGCATAGGTTTAAACACATTTTCCACTTGCCTGAGGCAGTTTGTCCTCGTCATGCTGGTAGTTTGGTTTGTTTGCCCCTTTATATTTTCCATCATACTCAGCCAAGAGTAAATTGATCAGCTGAGGGTAAGGGTCACAATACCTGATTTAAACCTCAATAGTTTTTCCAGAAGAAAAGCAAAATCAAGAGACTAGAAGACATGATACTAGACAAATCAAAGGAACATGAAGGGGGGCCCTAAACTGGAGATCAATAATCTCTCTTCACTCACTGAATGGCTCTGCTCTGAATCCTCAGGGGGACAGTTTCATATTTCTGCTGGGTGCAGCTTTTACTGAGGGACTGAGAGAACACCCATTTTACACTTTTACTGCTAGATACAGTGATTTGGGAGAGGTGACCAGTCTGTCAATTAACCTGAAATGGAATCTGATCAAATTAGATTAGGTTAACACAAATGCAGTTAAATAATGAGATTTGAAAAAAGTAACAAATAAATTATATTTGAATGAATGTATTCAGATTCAGAAAACTTTACTGATCCCCAGGGGGAAATTGCTTGAGTTCCAGTGCCCGTGCAAATTACAAATAGAAATATAGCATAAATGGAAACAAGAGACAAAGATACAGATTTAAACAAAATACCAAATAGACAATGAATAAAATAAAATAAAATAAAATATTAAAGTAGATAATTAAATAGTAAACTAGACGATATGGAAATATGTACAATATACAATGAAATGGCTGTAGCGTCATAAATGAAATGAGAATATACATTGAAATAAAACATAACATGGTAAAAAGAACAGACGTGAGCTATGTCTCTGCCATATTTTCATTAGTGATGTGTGCCTGAGGAAGCCGGAGCTTCAACAGAGACACCGCTGTTCTCAGCAACTGTTAACACCGTTTGAAAGCGCAAATCAAACGACTGCAAATATTAACGTGACCTCACTTCAACATGTATGAAGGCATCCTCACTGATACTCTTCATAAACGCCTATTTCCCCGTCGAAGTTCACCGGCGCCGTGGCTTAGTTGGTTAAAGCGCCTGTCTAGTAAACAGGAGATCCTGGGTTCGAATCCCAGCGGTGCCTTTTGACTTCGCGTCACGCAATTGTCTCATTTGGTACTGTTGGATGTATTTAAAGGCAGATTGAATCGCTCCATTACAGAAACAAACGTCAGACGATCACCATTTTCCACCTTTAAATATATGCTTCATAGTTAATGTGAAAATGTTGAAATTTAATGTAAATCTACTGTATTTTGACTCTATCTAAGATATATGCAATACACACATCTGACCACACGGGGGCGGTGACACAACCTCCTGAATCAAGAATCTGTAGACTACAATGGTGGGACTGGCTGAAGAAAATCCTGAAGCAACCGTATCTCGGATGTATTGCTGATTCAACATTCAAACGCGGTTTATGATGTAATCTGTACTTCAGGACGATGTCTGCCGTTTTTATTCAACTGTTCGTTGAATTCACTGCGGGTGTGAGAAAGGAAGAAGTCCTATAAACAAAGAATATGAACCACTTTGTCCTGTTAGGTGCGGCAAGCCCACCACAGTGGGCCCAAAGACGGGCGGAAGTCAGACAGATTTGCCTTCAAAATAAGACCTAATTTATTTTTTAAAAACTCCTACACAACCATTACACCATGCACAAGTGTGTCATAGCAAGATCGACCCAATCATACATAACTGAAATATAAGACATTTAAAACTGCTTTCAATAATTGAGTACAAGCTTTTTGTTTGTTGCACTTATTGTGTTTTTGTTTGTGCACTTTTGGCTTTTTGATATAAAGCATGTAGGTTCAACAACCGAACATTTTGAATTTGTATGTAATTCGTAACTAGATCTCTTTCCAGATATGCAAAGCATATACAGATCTGTCCACAAAGACCTAGAGCTTTACAGCTAACGTATGTATGTACAGGCCTCTAGGGGTAATATTCGAGGTTTATATTTGCAAGACATTTTGATCGTTTGTTATTGACTTTGTCTCTTTGAAATCTTTTCTTTCTTTTTCAAATAACATCCTCTCGGATTGATTTTTTTTTTTTTAAACATTTCCAATGTTTGAGAAGAGACATATACACATCTGTATGTCCCATCTTTGTCAGTTTGTGTAGTCAGTAGTCACATAGTTCAAAGAACTATTAAACAGTGTTGTAAAAAAAAATACACAAAAGTTACGCTTGAGTAAAAGTAAAGATATTGTGTTAAAATATTACTTTGCTAAAAGTGAAAGTCACCCATACAAAAGTGTTGTGCAGCATCAGAAGGAATTTTCTAACAATAAATGTACTTAAAGTATAAAAACTACAAGTACAAGTTCACTAAAGTAACTTACCCAAGTATGAAATGTACATGTATACTTTATCAGCTGAATATGGGTTTCCAGCAAGTCTGCTATCATAATGCACTCCTTATTGAAAATGTCGACTGATGCTCAAAATGCTGCAAGTTAATGATTAAACGTGTCTTTTATTTTGAAGACACAGACCGGATATTGTGTGGCTTGCTGCGGCTAGCTTGACGCCTGGTTCTTGGCTCGCTGCAGGGGACACAATGCCTTTTGACGGTGAGGAGCTTTTTGTGCTCGCGGGTCGTCTGGTCTGAAAGCAGATGTCGGGGCTTTGTTGGAGGACACAGATGTCGAGCAAACCGTGGAGTTCGTGTCCGAGATAATAGCAGAGCAGAGTCCCCGGCGGCCGGACTATGGGACTGACGGAGCTTCTGCTCGGACTGCTGTGGTTCCGCTCTGCTCTGCTGTGTGCAGGTGAGGAACAACAATGCATCCACACTGCTGTAATGTTTACATGGACATCTGTGCACACATCTGCCTGTGTTGTTAATCCTGCTGCGGGAAATATGATCGCATGACAGAGGTTTAGATCATTAATAAATTCAGTGAGAAGATTTGATGTCAGTGGTCGTTTGCCTGTTTATCATCATTGGAGATTTTGTAGTTCACAAAGCTTCTAATATCTTTAATATCAGCGCCGAGCACCCCAACGAAACGTGATGCTCACACCCGAACAGGAGAGGATGTTACTGCTCGCTGCTGTCCCCCGTGTCAGTCCTGATAAAGTGATCTGATGAATGAAGACAAAGTGTTTTGATTGCTGTGATCGGCTGCAGTGAGAAGATGAGGCTATCATGCTGCAGAAACGTGCTGGGGGTTATTGATCTGTGGTGGGTAAATGATCAGGGTCAGTGTGGAAACATGGATGCTCTTTTACAAATGTGATGCTGCTATCAGCATTACATCACTGCTTCTCTGCAGCCAGTCAATCCCTCTTCTTCTCTCCTCCCCCCTCCCCTCCCCCTCTCTCTATTATCATATCCTGCACTTTATTGGCATGAGAAAAAAGGAGGAGGCTGGCAGACCAACAGACAGGTTAAACACTTTCAGATTTTAGAGGTGTGTGTGTGAACGTGTACTACCGACATTATGGGGACATTAATGTGTTTATACATTGTGGGGACCCTCTTTCCTTGTAGGGACAAAATGCAAGTCCCCATGATGTAAATCATTAAGTTTGAGAGTGAAGACTTGGTTGGAGGTGAGGGTAAGGTAAGGGTTTGGTTTAAGCATATATGCATTATGGTTATGGTTAGGTTCAGTCTCCAGGAAGTGAATGTAAGTCTGTTATGTCCCCAAAAGTGTAAACAAGTGTGCTGGTGTGTGGGCAGGTGTGTGGGCAGGAGGGAAGACACCTCAAGAACAAGTTGTCACACACATCGTTAAACACACACCATCTCAAAACACGTGTCTGTACTTGTTGGACCAGGCTCCTTTTCACACATAAAGTACTGCAAAGATCAAAGTCCCACACACACCCACCGCACAGACAGACAGACAGACAGACAGACAGAAAGACACACACACACACACACACACACACATCATTCTAAACAGCTGTAGAGTTTTATAACTGAGAAAGAAGAGCACCTGTGAGACCAGTTTTCTTTTTTACAAACATTTCTAGAAATGCTTCAGAGCTTCAGGGGATTAAATTTTGTTGCTGAAAAACAACATGGATAAAAAACTGAAGGGTTTAATACTGGCGCAGCAAAATGAAATCTAAAACCAACTTAATCCACCTGTTCCTCTTTCAGGTACGCTCTGTTCTGGTACCAGTGGTTGGATTGGACTTTGTACATTTCTTCAATTTCAAGCGTCTCATACGTTTTTCTAGCTTATGTTACTTAAGTAGACCACTCCACTACATATCCATTTTCACACCTGTATATTAATTTTTGCTCTATTACTTCTGAGTTTAAGATTACGCCTTAAAAAGATGACGAGCTTTTTAAAATACAATGCATTGTTTTCCAACCTTTTTGACTCGTGCCAACTTAAATGTCCTTAGATGTCTATGAGAAATGTCTCCTTGGTGGAGGCTAACTGATAATATCTCTGTACGTTTATTTGAAGAATAAATCTAAGAATTGGCTTCCAGTTGAAATCATACTACAGTAATGTAGGAGTCGGCATATCATCAGAGTAACTGCTACCTGCTTCTAACTGTAGCTGCAGTTACCTTGCAGCACACTTAACTGTGTAGCTAGCGGTCCAGTTAGCTAGCCAAGTACGCCTGCAATTTGAGCTCACACCGCTAGAACAGGAGTCTTTTGACCACTGGGGCTAGCTGGTTAGCATGCTAAATTGCTAGCCCCAGTGGTCAAAAGACTCCTGTTCTAGCGG
>OMLP01013231.1:0-13048 GCA_900302685.1 Spondyliosoma cantharus | reverse complement strand
TCAGTCGGCCCTGATTATGAATTGTACTCTGCTGCCACTGAATAAAACATACAGGGCTCACTTCTTCCCCCCCCTCTGACTCTTCCTCTCTCTGTCTCTTTCTGTCTCGCTCTGTCTGCCCCTCCCTGGTCTTCTCTCTTGTTGCTCGCTGCTCAATTTTACACCAGAATTGGAGAATGTCCACAGCAGACCTTGGCCGCGCAGAGCTACTGAAGGTTGACATCATTGTGAAATAGTTGAGGAGCTTAGCGGTTGCATAAATGTAATAACTCAATGTGTAGGGTCTGCCGCCACTGGGGTCAACACCATTATATTACACAAAACAGCCAGGAGGACAGAAACACAGCACTAAAGCTACTAGGCCAGTGGGCCCTGTTTACCACACACTACAACTCCTTTAATTATGTCACAGCAAGTGAAATATGCTGTTGTTGGAAGATCCTATCAAAGCAGGGAAGAGACAGCAGCCAGTAATGATGGTAACTAGAAAAAGCTCTTGTCCGCTGGTCATATTGGATGAGCGTGAATGCTTCTTAGATAACCAATGGAAAAGGCTGCTGTTTTTATGATATTCATGAAGCTGGAGACCACAATAAGACAAGTGTTGCTTTTCGACAGAGGCAGCGCTGTTAAATGAAATAAATAAAAGCTAGATGTATAAATATATTTATATGCAAAACAGTGAGTCTTAAAAGCTCCTTAGGAGTACCACCAGGTTGAAGCTTAACAGCATGTCTCCTTCAAGGGGCCCTATTGCTAATTTATGACCTTTGCGTGTCGGGCAAGCACAACTGACACCGTCCTAGGGAGATACAGGGATGAACCAGGCCTCAACGGAGCAGAAATTAGCCTGACAGAGCTCGTCAGTGAAGCAGGAGTGGAGCGCAGGGCTGCCGCCCCTGCTTCACTCTATGTTATATCAGCAGGGCGAGAGCGGGAAGGAAGGACTAACTGGAATTCAATCTTACAGCTTTGCACAAACAAACTCATGAATGATAATGGGTTGCTAATTGAAGGTACTGGAGCGATTCCCTCTGCTGACTGTGGCGCCGCAAATGGAGTCCTTCGGGTAGTCATGGCGACAGGCGCAGGGAGGCTCTGGAGGTCTCCTGACCTGAGCTGGAGTCAGATCATCTTTTACACATGCTCCCCGTAGTCAGTGCCACCATTTGGATTCATTTGCATGCATGAATATGTATAAGTGTTTGCAGTTTGAAACCGTTTGAAAAGTTAGTTCAAATGTAGGATTGTCTTTATATGTCTACATTTCAGATGCAGATATTCTGATGATTAAATTTGCTGTCCATGTGATTGCAAATTTATTTAGGTGTAAACTGCAGTCTAGAGGATTAAATTTTTTTTCACTTAAGATTAAAAAATTAAAAAATGAAATTATTAAAACAGCTATGTATTATGATAAATACATCTCAACGCATCTTCCAGGCACAGTTAAACATGTTTTGATGATCTGAATGGATGTATACAAAACTGCATTTCACCACTGATCATGAAGTGATGTGACGTGGCAGCAGGCGGGCACAGTGGGGAACTATGATGCTTTTCCTTGAAGCAGCCCCCTGCCGAGTGTCTGACCTGTAGAGACAGTGAAAGTCTACCAGCTGCAGGGTTGTCATTGTGTAGCTGGCCACTTGTGCTGACCTTGTTGCGGACAGAAGCAAGGGAAAAGCAATTCATTTACTAGTAACAGATGCTTTAAAAAGCTGCTTTTATCCAGGGGATGGTAGCCTTTATTATGAGCTCAGAAGCAACTGCCTATCCGGCATCACTGAAGCATGTTTTTCATCTGTAGTAGGTCTGCTCTAGACATCTTGTCATACTGTTCTCAGATTAGAAAAGCTGCCTTAAATTTGTGAAGACCGGTTTTACTCTTGTGCCACCCACTACGCTCAAGTGTTCACCTGTGGCAGTGTGTTTGTTCCTGTCTGCTTCTATTCCTGCCTGTGAGCTGGCCAGCCTGACTGTCTCTTTGTGTAGCTGCTGCCCGTCGAACTGGCAAACCTGTACGTCTGTCTGTGTCCGTTTGTGTAGCGCTGTTCTTCTTCTCCGGGGCGCGCGTCTCTCTCAGGCTGAGTGTTGGCGTGGGATTAAATCCGGGGGACATCCGTTGGAGAGACGCTCGTAGCTGTCATTATCCCTGTGGGGAGGCTCATCATCATCCCACAGCGGAGAGGCGCTCGACACGCCAGCCTAGGAAGACCATGAGAGAGAGAGAGAGAGAGACAGAGAGAGAGAGAGAGAGAGAGAGAGAGAGACAGCTGTGACAGCCTTACGTCTGCAAGAAAATTGTGATGATCATGCAAAGAAAACACTCGAAAAAAGGCTAGAGATTTGCGCAGCCTTTCTGTGCGGTCTTCTGTTGAAAACCGGCGAAAATGGCAGCATCACAACCGCAGATATTGAAATCCATCCTCCAGCAGCTACTAATCATAGCAGGTCCCGTGCAAGAATACCTGGAATTAATTGAAATGTGTAAAATTAGCAACAGAATTGATAGCAGAAAATGAAAGTCATCAGTCAATATTCCGCCTCAGGGGAGAGGGAGGAGGTACCGTTCCGACAGTGTGTTTGCAGAGGTGGTTTGAGTCAGAGGGGGCTGGGAGCGATTATGGGTGGGTGATTTTTTTTTTTCTTTTACACTTTTTATTATTAAAGCTGAAGAAATAACTGTAAATGTAGGCATTGATAGCATGGCAAATGTTTAAGATGTGGACAATTATTAGAATATCTACAACATTTCTACTGATGGAGTGGAAACAAAATGACTCTTTTGTGTAAAAATATTTAGTTTCCTGTCTACACACTTTGTCCTCTTCCTTTTGCAGGGTTAGTGATGTGCGTATTGTACTGGCAGACACGGTAGACACAGTACAGTAGCGGATTAAGCCGTGTTCTTGCTTAAGCATATTTCAGGGCTTGGGTTTTGATGTATCCAAGCGTTCCCATGAAATGTTGATTTCCGCTTGAAGAGGCAGATTTTGAGCATGCAGCCACACTGTATGTCAGTATCTTCTTGTAGGAAACTGATCCAGCACAACATCCACTCTGAGATTATTTCCTCCCACAATGGAATGGTACAGATACCTTTGCTATACAACTTGGTTGTTTCATACACACACACACACACACGCACAAACAAACACTTGCACACCTACTAATCCAAAAAGGCAGAATCCTGGTGCCAAAAATAACAGCTTGGAATGAGATGGATAGAGGAGGACAGATTATTGCAGCTCTAATCTGTGAAAAGCTGACAATAAAACACATTTAAAGTGATTACAGCGCTGTTATTGGCATGGGGGTCACTCAATGCACCATGCGTGCACTCTCCCTACCCCTAGCTTTACCTTTCAACAGACAATGCAGTCTGCATGCATAGCTCCACATGTATAAACACTCCTGTAAAGGTCTTTGGCAATGACACGTGGATTGAAGCACTAATGCTGATGCAAGGGAGATGAGGAGAGAGAAGGCGAGTGGATAAAATGAGGCAGGAGGGAAGTAAGAAGAGAAAAGTCAGGATGGAAGAGGAGAAGAACAGAGTGGAGAGAGGGATTTCGGGGCTGAAGCCACAAATCATGGGGAAGATTAAGCGTCTCCTCTGTGAGGCAGAGTAGGTGTAAATAGAAGCGTGTCCCTGGGAGAGATCCTAGAGACCAAGTGCTTATCTCCCTGAGTGTTGTCAAAACACATTTGTCAATCTGAAGTGTTTAAGTGTCTTTCTTTCTATTGGAGACCTGATATGCAAAAATAAATGATGGAAAGACAGAAGGATGGAAAATGGTTAGCAACAAGCATACATACCTGCGACGACACACAATCCAGACCATCACACACACCACCTGAGGCTAGACAAAACTGTTTTTCTTCTCTGGTATGACCCCTGGCTTGATAGAAGAGTGCGGATGAGCGAGTCGATCATGCATTATCCCCGCGTCTGACTTCCTCAGCTGCAGGACCAGCACATCATCAAACAGCTGCAGGCACTTTTACCCGTTCAACAGCTGCCACATCTCAGGGAACGATGAGAAAACGCTTCACACTGTGGCTGTGTCTGCCCAGTAAATTAGCCAAGTGAGTGTGGGGCACTTACTCTCTCCCTTACACTGTAATGTGTCCTGTGGGAGCAGCCTTTGGACGGGATGTGGGCTCACTGGGCAGCTCTGTGGTCGGGAACAGCTGCTGGGAGATCGGGCAGCAGGTCTGCATTGTGGCGATTCAAGTGGGGGCAAAATTTGAGATCAAACGTGGTGTTTGTAAGTGACTGTCAACTCAAAAAGCCTCACATAATCTGAAATTAGTGTGCCAATGGGCACTGAATTCAGTTCTTGAAATACAGCCTGACTGTCAGGGCAGATTATTGGTAAGATGCCTTACACCAGATAATTCAGCCCGACTGAGATCTTTGAGAAAGCTGGAATGAAACTCTGATGTACAACAATGAAGAGTGCTCTAATAATGAATATTGTTAATGTTATCAGACCAAATAAGTGCAGTAATAAGTCCAGGATCTTATCTTGTGAAAGGCCACAGGAGCTTAGATTGAAGGGCAGCTTGAACAGGATAATACATTTGTAAGACCTGATCCACAAAGAGGATAAATTACTGATTGGCAGTCTTCTGTTGAGAGAAGTTTGAATAACTTTAAAAGGCCCTTGTTAAGTTTTTCTGTTTCGAATTTGCTTGATTTTCGCCCTGCTTCTTGTACATAATCACACAGGACTTTGGCTAGAGGCCAGCTGCAGTTTTATAAATTCATTAAGTACTGCCACTTCGTTCTGTCTTATAATTGTGGACAGCCACATGATTTGTCTAAGGGCTTACTTTAAATTGCATCCAATACATAAGCTACAGACTGTTAAGACCTGGGCTTTATGCCAGCTAGCATGGATCAAATTCAGGTCCATTCCTAACCGATTTCATGTAAATTTTAGGAATCATAATGCATTTGATAATGGTTTTATAAATGCACCCATCACCTGACCTTGCCTGTTGTTTTCTTGGCCTCTCCCTGCACGCTATATCCTGTGATAATGGAACTGCAGGCTCCTTTGTTCCTCCAGAAAAACAACAGACAGAGAGATGAAACGTGTATTTTTATTACATTCATTTATCTTTGCTTCGTGTTTTAAAATCATGGTAGCCTCTTGCATGCCCACGTCATTGCTAATGTTGGAATTTTAATAAGTGCGTCACTTTAATAAATACAGGTGAGTTGCAAAACAATGTTAAACTTATAGTCAATTCAGTTGATTGAATTGACTTGCTATGAGAAAGAAAACCAACAATATCACACGTAATATTTTTCACTTGTCAGAGTTGTCTGAAGTGTGTCATGTGCAGCTTTATGTAGTAGTTATTACTGTTCTGTTTAGTGAGTTCTCAATACTGCATTTCTTTTACCTTGATACAATACCTTGAAAAATATCAATACTTGTTACTAGGAGGGTTATGTGGACACCACAGCATTGTGTGTGTCAACTTTTTGTCAGAGAGAAGAGTGGAAAAAAAACTGCAGCTAGTACTAGTGTATTGATACTGTGAAACTGTTCAAATATACGGAATTGATATGAATCAAAAAACCTGCCCCTGCTACTACTCTTTACACCTTTGTGAAATTTGCACAAAAAAAACATTCAAATTGATAAAACATTTCTACCTATTGTACATGTGTGCCTAACCTTAAAGAGTAAACAAATAAAAAATAAAAATTGAAATCAATAGTTTGTTCCAGATGATGCCTGAAGCATGATTCGTCCTTTTGCCAGACTGAATTGGAAAATAAAGTATAGACCTGTGGATGATATCGATGAGTGTTTGAGCAGGACTGTCTCTGCGGGGCCGCGGCAGCAGCTGGAGAGACAGACGGAGTTTCACTTTTAATATCGCAGGCATCTCGTCCAGACTGAAATGGCTCAACACAATGTGGCGCAGCTCTCTCAGAGGGCTCTCGGTGTTTAGTTAGCTCACACAGGACTCTTCCTCTTCATCATGGATGCAGAGCAGGGGAGCTCACTGGAGGATACAACACTGTACATCAGGTTACACGCACACAACTTATAAATATGGTGGGGAATGTGTGCAGAGGCGTAATCATAGACTTCATGAACAGGTGGGAAGGTGCCCCCCTGCTGCTTTTCTCCTGCCATAATTGTTCCATATATAACAAATACCCGTATGTCTAATTATCCATAGCTTTTCTGATCAACCAGAATTACTCTAAATGTCTTCTCCTCTTTTTTCAAAATCTACATCTATGAATGTGCTTCACTCTGTGCTTTTGCTGCTTATAGCTGTTTTCATTTCAACAACAGCCAATTTAAAAACTATAAAAAGAGAAATAAACCTTCAAACAATCTTTAAATAGAAACTTGAAGGCAACAACAAGTGTTTCATTTTAGGCCCCGGGATGTCAGTTCTCTTTCCTTACCACCCACTACAGTGTCACCCGTTGTGTGTGTGTAATCAGCCGCCCCCGTGTCTCGCTGCTGTGTGGTCAAAGAGGTTGTCCAGGTAACGTTTTCTTTCATCACCTGTCAGCACTTGTTCTGGGTCATGGCAAGGCGCCACACAAAAGACCTGCACAATGTGGTGCCAAACAACTCAACCGCATGAGATCTATTACTCTCAAAAAACAGCCTAGTCTTTTGAATCCTTCTTGAAGTAATGACATCACAAGCGAGTGCCGACAAATGAATCGGTAAGTAGCCTCAAGTTTGCGCAGGTATTGACGTGGGGCAATTTTTCAAACTCCTGTTACTTATTCTGCCGCTGCTCCTTCTTCCGAACCTCCCATCATGACATTCTCATTTCAATTAAAAGGAGAAATGAAGCCACTACAGCACGCCTGACTAAGCGGTTAAGATAATGTACTTGCGCCATAGACGTTTTGAAGTCATCCAGAGAGATATAAAGAGATTGTCTTTCTGTGCCGTCTTGTGCTGTCCTCCTAAATATCAAACCGGGCAATAAATGTGAAAAATTGCCCGTCGCCTTTGTCCTCCAGTTTTCATGCAAATAACACCATCGACAAACCTGACACTTACCACATAATGAGAAGAGGGCGATGAGGGAGTGTGAGCGCGCGAGAGAGATAAGTGGGAGAATTGAGAGGAAGCATTGTTCGAAGAGACAAAATGATAAAACAGAGGGAGAGAAAGAGATAAATAGAGTTAAAATGAAAGAAAGAAAGAGTGAATCGGGGAGGAAGAGAGCGATGGGCGCTTCAGCGTCCCCTCTTTCTGGAAATAGACACCATTATGCCAGTGGATTGGTCCTGGAGCCTCAGTGAACATGTGATTGCTAAGCCTGGCTGGTCTGCTTCAGTGAGGGGGCTGGTGAGTGGCTGCTTCAGAACATCATGTACAGACTCAGGTCCAAACACATCATCGCACACACTCACACACTCACATACACCACCTTCCACCTCCACAGCAGGCTGCACAGACAGGCTGCATGAATATTTATCAGAGTGGTTTATAATGAGTTCACACGTTAGACCAGCGTCTCCTTCATATTCTCACGTATCGCAAGTTTTTGCAGCGATTCCAGTAGCCAGCTGATTTTGCCACTCATCGGTATGCGGCACAGTGACCCGCTCTGTGGCCCTGGCCACATCCCTGGGGCAGCACGGGCCTCGTCTTCTCGAAATGCTACCACGGCCTGAGAAATGATTTTAATATTGTCATGTGCTGTCCGCCTTTGAATCAATTTTAAATCAAAGACTTCTCATCGCTAAAGATTAGCACTGAGGTTACATTTTTCTGCCGGCTTTTATTTGAACGCAAAACGTAAATGTCAGTTCTAAAAATGCATTAGGGAGAGCAAGGCACTGCTAGCACTGTTCACAACCTTTCAAACTGAATTCATCAACTGTACACACACACATTTCCACTGGCGCACACACCATTCTTGGCTGTAATGCTTCCTGTCCTGTGTGGATTTATTACTCTCAGAGCAGTGTGATTGGAACAGAGTGCTGCTCAGTCATATATATTAAATACAAAATTTGAACAATATGGTGCCTGTTTGAGACTGCAAAGCCAATTTTTTCCTGATTGTGTGTGTGCGTGTTGCAGCTAGTGTTTGTCTGACCTGCCTAATTGTTGGTCCGCATTTGATACATGCAGAGATCCGCTGTGGACTGCTGCTCGTTATAATTGTGTGATTTATAGCTGACAAAAAGAAAACAAAAACAAAAGAAAAGCCAATTACAGAGCTGTAATAACTGCGTCATGCCTTATATCCCCTGCTCGGTCAAATTTCCACATCAGCAATATGAGCCATGTTAGCCTTGACCTTCATTAATGACCATTAACCTGTTTATTGTCCATTTGGGCCGACTAAGTACCTGATTTTGTTTGGTTGGGGTGGCTAACTACCTGAAACGCTGTGCTCTTACATAATTGGCAGATGCTTTGTTGCATCTGTACAGTAACAGAGGCTAAAGTAGTCATAACCAGGCAATAGGGACCGGAGTCTTGCTGTATCAGTAAAAATGTTTTCTGTATTTGAAAAAATAAAACATGCCTTCATATCCTTTAAGGGTATGTTTCATTCGGTTCGTCCTCACATATTTCTGTATATAGCATGAACATTAGCTACTCATCAAAGGAATAGGAATGCACAATATTGTTTTTTCCCCAAAAAGCTGATATATTCCGACTCGATTGCAATACCAATTTACCAGATGCTCCAGATGGTTTGTTTCACAAAATAGTTTTAGTAACTGGAAAGTTGCCCTCAGGAACTGTTTATCTGCTCTATCTATCACAGGCAAAAGTCAACCAATCAGATCAACAGCAGAAGAGCACCTTCACCAGCAGAACCAGTTGGTAAATCAAACTTTGTTGACTTCGATTGACAGGAGCGCACGGAAAAACAGCCTTCAGTGTCGTTCCTTTCTCTTCTTTCATGGAAATAAACTCTCCAGGTCTGAAATGACAGATGCTATAGCAACCACTATGATAAGCTCTTAACGAGCTGCCACTTTTCTTTTCAACTGAACAGTCGCTTCTCTTGCTGGTCGTCTCACCTAAACCACACCTGTAGCTGCCAGTAGTTCCTCAAAGGACACTGATTGGTTTAATGCCTGTCTTCCGTCACAAGTGCATTTTACTCTTACAGGACATAAGACGGATGCTGGGGATAGACAGAAGGCTAAGATGCCACAGAGCAGTGCCCGCTTCTTTTTGGGGCTCATGTCAACAAATTGGACTGTTCAGGGAGTGAATCTGGCAAGAAAACAAACTAGTAACCTATTAGAAAGATTGTAATCGCTTTTTGTGATTGTGTTGTTGGCCACCTTAATCAAAAAATGTACAAATGTCTAAGCAAAAAAGACATCAATCTTCCACAGTTGGTTCAAGATTGGGAAAAAGATTCAACTGTTGCCATAGACATGAACTCCTGGATACACACCTGTAACAACATCTTTTCAGTGTCTTTTAACTCCAAACTTCACCTCACCCAATAGAACTACTCAAAATGGGACTCACAGATGACAACACCTGTACTCACTGCACATTAGACTTTGCAGATGGTTCATGCCACCTGGCTCTGCCCACCCATTCAGACTTTCTGGACAAACATGGCACGTACACTATTCAGCCCCACTGTAAAAATCCAATAGGCTGCCTTAACAATCGCGGAAAAGACAATCCTAGGAAGATAGAAATAACCGTTCAACATGCTAGCGGCCTTTTCTACTTTCTGGATACATGTCTACAAAAAGATAAATAGCATTAAAAAACAATCAAATAGAATCATTTCACACACGATGGACCCCATTTATCAATATCACCTCCTTACCAATGGAACATAAACCAATATACACACATGGACACATGACCAACCTCCGCCAGATAACAACCTATGGCCAGTCAAACCAGTGTCCTCCCCTCACCCACCTCACACTTCATATAGCCCTCAAGCCCTGCCATGACCCCCATACTACAAGAGCTAACCAAATATCAATTAAAATGATAATAGATAGAATGATTTTTTCCCCCCTATTTTTACACATTTATTATTGCTTCCTCAATCCATACATTATTTTTTTCTTCCTCCCCATGCACACACAATCATACACACGTAAACACAACATACTTTAACATCTTTTTCCAAAACACTAATTTAGTAAGAAGTAAATACATGATGTCTATCTATTATTTTTTACGATTATTTTGACTATTTCATAGTTGTTTTACGATACACGTTCTGAATATCATCTTGTTTTTTGTTTTTTTATCTGTATTTGACCAGGTGTATTTTGGTAGGTTTAACACATCTTTTATGTTGTAAAATAGCTGATCAGCATCAGAATAACAGGAGATTGTAAGGCTGAAGGTCAATGAGAAGTGCCCATAAACTGCATACATTTTTAAATTAATGCCATCACACGCTTTCCCAGTGTTACACACTGTATGTTTGTGCACGTGCATTCCATAAACGTTGCCCATGTAAAAAAGGTTTAAGGCAAAGTGTGCGCGTGCGTGGGCTGGGAGCGCAGGAGTCTCGGGCTGGTAGAGGCTATCTGCGGTCCAACCGTGTGTAACTGATACGGACGCTGTGTGCGCTGGTGTGGTTAATAGAGCAAATGGTGGGTGAGACGCGAGGGCTGGCTGACGGGGAAATGGGGTCATTTACTGTCACAACCTCGCTCGTGTAATCTACAGTTTAATACACGCCTTTTGTGTTTCTTTATGAGACATGCTTTGACTCTCTGTGGGACTTTTTAATGGCCTCATCTTTCTGAATGATCGCTGGAGTTACACAGTGCGTTGGCTAATATAATCTGTACCCTGGGGAGGTGCGCGCGTGTGTGTGTGTTGAGCGCCTGTTTGTGTGATATGGAGGGAGAGGTTGAGTTCGATGTGTGTATGCATGAAATGTGTCAGAGGTCTAAATGCTAGTCTCCGCGTGAGATGAATTGGTGTGTAAAATGAAGCCATTTTAAGGATGCACAGCGGAGTGAGTGACGCGCCGGACCACATCGCTGCCTTTACATGATCAATGCTTATTGCAAAATGTGTGCGTGTGCTGCAGTGTGTGTGTGAGTGTGTGTGTGTATCTCTACGTCCATCAACTGTGTCTGTATGTGCGCACATGTAGGCCTATTTTAATTGTTGCCATGGAAACAGAGTGCTGCCAGAGAAGTCCAGATTCAAAGAGGGCATCTCTCTCTCTCTCTCTCTCTCTCTGTGACTTTTTTCTCCTCCTCTCTGACTCCCTTCCTGTTCCTCTACTTCTCTTCCATCCTTCTCTCTTTCCTTTCTGTCTCTCGTCACTCCTTTCACCCTCCCCTCCCTATCTTCTTTCATCTTTCTTGTGTCTCACCAAGGTTTTACACTCTCCGTCTCTCTCTCTCTCTCTCTCATTTCCTCCCACTCTTCTCTTCTCTGTCTCCTCGTGCCTCTTATCATCCCTCCCTCATTCCTTCCCTCCCACCTCTCCATCCTTCCTGGAGAGTGCTGTGCAATTGACTATTAACACAGGGACCTGTAATTAGAGCTGACGAACCTCCAGCAATTAGTTTTCCCTAAAGAAGTTGTTCTGTCATCTCCGCATTACATCCCTTTATCTTTCTCTCAATCTCCGTTGTGCTTTTTCTTCCTCTCTGTCATTTCCTGTCTTATTAGCTGTCAGCCACACGCGGTGGTTATTGTTTTAGTGTTTTTGTTTTTCTTTTGTACCGGCAGTCATGTATGAGATATACACACAATACACCAGTCAGAACAAGTTTATGAGCGACTACACCCCCACTGTCCTGGGTATCTCTGCCCACAAAAACAAAGTGAACATCTATTCCCACCAACTGTACACCCACGCCGACTATAGGGTGAGAAACTCAAGAGGACACATACCCTCCCACACACTTTGATGTATACATACATAGAACACACACATCTTTGTCAGAAAGCTTCTTTTTTATGTCTTTCTCCAGCTGTGTTGCTACCGCTGTCCCACCTTGCTGCCGTCATCTCCTTTCTCCTCTTGTCTTCTCCGGATCGTGCTCATTTCCCCTCTCACTCTTTCTGTTTTCGCTTTCTTCACCGGCCCTTCCTCCCCTCTGCATCCCCATTAATGAAAGGCTCTATAAATAAGCACAGAGAAGAGGGAGTCGCAGAGAGCGATACGGTCAAGTAGAACGTGGGAGGGAGGTGGAAGGATGGAGGGATGGACAGCAAGCGGCTGTGAGTGCTAAACTAGGCCAGTAGGGGTTGAGGGAGGAGGGTGGGTATCATATCAAAGTGTTGCGAGTTGCTCCGAGCGCCTCTGGCGTCAATCACTTAATCAATTTCGGCGTCAGTCAGTTTGTCTGCGTCTCGGGTCGGCGTGTCACTCATCTCGCTCCAGACAGTTTGTCAGTCAATCGGAGTTTGGCATGGAGCCGTCTTTTCCTCCATCTGCCCTTTCTCTCGTTTGCATTCCCTGTTACCACTTCTTCTATGCAGCCTTCCCTCCTTCGCTCGTCTCTCACCCTCCTCCCCTGTCAAAAGCCAGTGTCTCATCTGGAGGGACAGTTTATATCCTCCATAATATATACCATAATGCTGCTTGAGAACATTCCACATGAATTATTGATCCGTGTGAGATTATACGTAAACTATACGCCATCGCACCGTATGTTTGTGTGTGTGCTTATGCACTATTTATGTGTGTCAAGTGTGACCTCTCATCCCTCTTTGAGTCTTTAGAGCCTTGTTTTTAAAAAGCTTTCCCTCCTCCCCCTTTATTCTTCCTCTCAATGCCCCATTTCTGTGGACTGACATTGATATGCACTGATTCATATGACGCATGTAGCCTCTCGGCAATTCACTTTATTCAATCAATGTTGCGTGTTGGTATGTTAACCTCTTTCTCCTTCTCTCTATCTCCCACCTCTCTTTTTTCCTTTATTTCCACTTGCTTTATCAAATCTCTGCCTCTCCCTCTTTCTTTTTCTTTTATCTTTACCTTCATCTCCTTCTGCTCCTCTTCTCCTCTTCCTCCATCTCTCCAGGTATTACTCACCCACTCCTCCACCATG
>OMLP01013230.1:23589-45908 GCA_900302685.1 Spondyliosoma cantharus | reverse complement strand
CCACACACACACACACACACACACACACACACACACACACACACACACACACACACACACACACACACAATTCCCAAGATATTGTGTGACAGCAGGTGGCAAACACCACGACACAAGCCACACACGCTTCCTCCATCCTCTCCTCCCCCTCCCTAACACACACACACGCACACACACACACACACACGCAGCCCCTCCAAGCATAGGTCAAGTTATGGCGTGTGGCAGGGGGAGTTAGTCATGGTGGAGGGTGAGTCGTGGTCCACAGAGGATAAGTTGGGTGAATCAGAAGGAGAGAGAGGGAGGAGTGGAGGCTTTGGCTGTATTTGTAGCAATGAGTGGCAGCGTCTCCCTGAGGAGGGAACACACCATCCCTCCATCCACTCAACCCCTCCTCTCCTCTTTGCCTAAAGTGGAGCTCTTTAGCAGGCCTCCCCGCCCCTCCTTTTCAGGAGCAGCTATGCATGAAAGAGCAGCTATTTGTAAAGCGGCCGAACAATTAATTTAGCTGGCAACAAAGAGGCCCCAGGGCCCTCGGCCTCCTCGCAGCAGCAGAATTAAGACCGGTGGCAGCTCAGTCCTGTTGCTGCTTGTCAACAGGCTGAGACTGATTCACATTTCTACAGACAAAAACAGCTGCTGCAGCAGCCCGGCTGCCTGCAGGACTTCAGGAAAGCACTGCTTTCACAGGGTGTTTGTGTTATTAACAGTACTAGAGTTTTTGATATAGGGGTGAATGACAGTGCCTTCAACTATGATCATGATATCGCATTTTTGTGATAATGATGTTCTTGAAAAAAAAACTAAATAAGAAATACCTCTTTTGTAATTTTTTTAAATACATTTGTTTTTTTGTTTTTTTAATGAAAACAGCTGACTTCCCCCGTGCTACACTGGACATGTCTACCTGAGATTGTAAAATATGTTGGTTGTGTTGTCCCCTTCTTGATGTTAGTGTGTTCTTGCAATACTGCAATACAACCAGTTTCCCTGTCAATCTTTGCTTTTGCAAATGCACAACTTCAATACCAATTTCAGTGCTGTTTTAGGAACTAACCAGCAGCAGTTTTGCTGTCAGCAATGCATGTTGCTTCCTGTAAATAGTAATGACATTCTCAGGTCAACATGTCACAATACAGTTGATATAATGATGTGACATGTTTGTATTACATAAAAATAAACCAGTATCTTTATGAACAAAAGGATATGGCACAAAGCATCTTGTGAGGTATATTTTTTACAATGCAAAATAAATCCAAATTCTCAAATAATAAATGTTGTCCAAAGCCAAAAAGTCATAAAAGACATTTGATTTAGTAAATGTGGCGCTGAAATGGTAATTCCGAGCTTGTGGTTACAACATGAGTAAGTTATATGCACAATGTGGCTGGTGTTCAAGTGGTTAAGTTGTGAGAACATCGCTGTTCGGCTAACAATTTAGCAAGCTAGCTAGCGGGCAACATAATAGAGGAAATGCAATGCCATAAGAAAAACTCTATACAACTATAATTACATTACATCAACTGACATCAACTGACAACAACTACACATCGACTGAAAAATGAACTTCGTGGCCTCCGTCTTTCGTGGCCTCCGTCAACAAACGCATAACAACTCCAACTCTTTCCTCTTGCAAGGTCATTACTACCACAAGACGGGGGCGTGCTCGTGACCGCGGTAAAAAAAAAAAAGGAATGAGTTTGAATCCAGCAAAAGTAGACCAAGATAAGCAAATCTTTGAATTAAGACAGGAACTAACAGATCAAAGAGTCAAGTCTGACAAACAACTGATCTGTCAGAGCAGGTTGAGTTTGTGGTGGTCTTGAATGGTGCACACTGGCAAACAATAATTTTAACAGAGTTGTACAAGACACCCAGAGTATCACAGCATCGTGATTAGAATCAAATCATGTATGATGTAATGCGCTCTTATTAACTAATGTTGTAAACTTAACATTCACTACCAGCGTTGGGTTTGTGGCAGTTCTAGATCATATGGAAATCTGTGCTCCAGACACATTTGAGTCAGCATCAGTAAAAAAAAACTGAGGTGCTAGATCTCTCATACAATAAACAGAATTCCTGGTTTAGGTTTTGTCACGATTATTCAAATGAGCATAAAATGTCTGACATCATCTGCACTCCCCAGCAGCCATGATGTCTCAGTATGGCATGCGGTGTCGGTGATCCTCACTTACAGAATTAGTGCTGAGGAAGCTAGTTTGACGTGCTGAACAATACATATTTATACCTGATGAATATGTATGCGTGGCGGTGATGACATCTCCGTGACAGGCCATTGTGGCAATCTCAATATGGCTGGTATGGCTAAAGTCACCCTGGCCGCAAACGTGGCAAGCTGATTAGAATAAGGAAGAGATCTGAGGCATCTGGGGGGGGTGTGTGTGCACGTGTGTCTGTGCTCTCACCTGCTGAAATGTGTAAAAGCCCCCCACACACACCCGCAGGCTGCGGCCCATCAGACCACAGTAAAATTGATGTATTCTTTATGTAAAGTACTGTATGCAGAGTACATACACACATGCATATGACTGAGATTAATCTTGAGCGGCAGAGAGAAGGAGGAGGGAGTGGGGACAGAGGTGGTGGAGGATGTAAATTGACAGTGCTGTAAAGTGACAGACCTGCTGCTGCTCCGCTTTTTCATTTTTTTTTTTTTTTTTTACTCTTCACACAGACACACACACAGACACAGTGGCCTGTTGGTGACAACAAGCAATCTATTATAGGATGCTACCCTGTGTGTATATGCGGGATATTGTTATAGTGTGATATGGCTTAAGTGTTGTCTTTTCCTGGTTTTAAAGGCTGGTCTGCAGTGAAGTGATGTCATTTTCTGGATTCACCACTTTTACCCATTTATTCTTTGTACCCACATTACTGATGATTATTTATTTAAAAATATGAATTATTTTGTCAAAACACCCACAGACATCCTAAAAGTTCCTGACACAATATCGATATCGAGGTATTTGTTCAAAAATACTTGGGTATTTGATTTTGTTTATATCACCCAGACCTATAATAGCCCACTGGTAATCATGTAACGTAAAAAGGTACCTCATATTCACCTCGATTAAAAAATTGTACATTAATAGTTAAATAATCACTTTTAACAAAAGTTGATTGCATTATAAACTATTTGATAAGCAGTTACAAAGGTTTATTAACATCAGTTGCATAAGGTCATAATGTCCATAGTAAGTAGTAAGTATTATAAACATCAGTTGGAACTTTAAACATCTGCTTGCAGGGCTCCAGGGTGCAACTGTTTTAATCAAACATGCACCTAAAAATCTGTCAAGTGCAACTAAACATTTTCACACCAGTTGGCCTGAGACTCAGGTTTATTTTTTAAACAATTGACATTATCTCAATTTCTTGTTGCATTTGACTTGAATGAAGAAACTAAATGTATTTCCATCTTTTTGCCTGTTTACAATCATTTACATAATGTGGTAAGAAATTAAGTTTAAATGTACCTAAATCATGTGTTGGGTGCACCATAATGAAAAGGTAAGGGTAAAATAAATATTAGTTTAATTGTAATAAACTATAGGTTTAGCCTTTATTAATTATGTTTATTGTAAAGAGTTACATTTAGACTCTGTGTTTATGTATCTGTGCGTGCATGTGTATTCTGCATTTATCAAAAATATAAACATACGTTGCCTGAAAACTATTTCATTGAATGGATTTAAAATCTGACTGACATCTGTAGGACATATTCAGAAAATAATTAAATTGTGTTGGTTTAATCAAGCATTGATGAAGTGCTTGACAGAGAATGTCAAAATCTCAAGATATGTTATCATGTATCAAAATATAGGCCAGAAAATATGTGTGTCTGTTGTGTATAAGCCTGCGTTATTGTGGGTTTCCCCATTCCTCAGGCAGTCTGTTTGCATGGACGGAGTGTGTGAGTGACGAGGGGCGTTAGTGAGCAGACATGTTAAAGGAGAAAGTTTCTAATTCATTAGCAGGGCAGCTCCCCTCGGAGGGTTCTGTTGCTCTCATGTTCAATTTGGAAATTGGACTCTGCTTTCAAAGGGGTGTGAAGGGCCAAGACAGGTGCTCCACAGCACCGAGGTCTGCTGCCTGAAAACAGAAGGTGTGTGTGTGTGTGTGTGTGTGTGTGTGTGTGTGTGTGTGTGTGTGTGTGTGTGTGTGTGTGTGTGTGTGTGTGTGTGTGTGTGTGTCTGTGTGTGTGGGTAAGCTGTCCACTTTGGCCACATCTATTATCTCACCACCCCTCCCACTGGGACATCCCAGAAGCCCATTGATCATTGTTAGACCCTGTCATACATTCTCTTTCATACACACATATATAAATACACATACACTAACACACAGACACACACACAAATATCAATCCCTAGATTACATGCACACAAACACAGACAGATGATTTACATATACACACTTAAACACATACATACACATATGCATATGGGCACTTAGTTTTTACGAGCACTGTGACAAGATCAAATGGGTTCAACACAGATTGCATCCAGTCCTCAAAGCACTTTACATCCTCGAGTCAGTGCACCAACAAGGAAAATAAAAGAAACAACAATGGGTGAAGCAGCTGACTCGGCGCTTTGTGTTGTGTGTGATTCCTGTATGTGGCAATGAATCTTGATCCAGGCAGCATTTTCTGACCTTGTATATCATCTCCTATAAGTTAGGTTACGTACTGTACAAAGACTTTGACAAAGCTGTAGTAGGTATGAGGTCTGTTTAGTGAAAAAAATTACTCAAAAAGAGCCAGTGTACATAAGTCTCACAAGTAAAAGTACTTGATATGCAGAACAACCTCTGATATATAAGAATATTATAAATTGCTCCGAGTTAAACTTATATTATTACCTGTAAGAAGCATTTTAATGCTGTTGTGAGTCCATGTGGTACTATGTGGGCTTCATGGTGCATCACATTATCTAATATAATGATATGTTTAATATACTGCAAAGTACTTATATCTGCCAAATAATTATAGTTGAATAAAAAGTGCAGCATTTCCCTCAGTGTAGTGGAATAGAGGTATACAATGTCATAAATGGAAATAATCAAGTAATGACACTGTTTGTCAGGGCTCAACACCAACTTTCAAATGTAGTTGCCAGGAAACCAGATGTCAGTTTTTGGTAGCCAAATATGGTTGTCATTTTTAGTCATTGTATACTGAATTTTGATTCATCAAGACACTATGCAGTTAGTAGCTTGGCTACAACCATTGCTTGTTGCCCTCATGGATCTAATTAAGGAAAAGGTTGGCCCAGAAGATGAACCTAAGTGGGTTTCCTTGGCAAATGAATGCTGCAGAACATGATGGCGTAGTCACATTCACTATAGAGTCACTGAATGCCCAAACAAATCCACTCTACGCAGGTTTTTAAAGCATATGGATAGTATTAGCAGTTTAACAGTTATTGAACATTTTGGAACAATTGCTATTTTTAGCTGGCTGCAGCTGTCTGGGTCTTTGAGGGTTAAATATCACAATTGCAACAAATATTAAACATTTCTTTCTTTGGGGTGTTTTTTGTTTTTACTGTCCCTTTTTTTTATTCAAAGCTCAAAAGGCCAAGAATTGGTTACTAATTTCACGAAATTGTTGCCAATGCCAACCTGGCAACCGGACCTGGTAGTGTAATTATACTTGGCACTAAACTTTTATCAACAAAAAGCAGATTTGTAGAAACAATGCCTGAAGCAATATCAAACATCGGTTTGTTTTTTATTCTGCATCTCTCACAATATGGCATTTTTACAATACAGTGACCCTTGTTCTGTGGTTCTATCTCTGCAGGTGATTTGAGTGAGGACCCCAACTTCCCAAAGATACAGTGGCCTTCACCAGAGATGTGTCCAGCGTGCCACACAGTGAAGGATAATGGGGATCACAGGTGGCACTATGAGCAGGTCCTCCCCTTCCTCCTGTCCTATTTCTCATCCGCCAGCATCCTCACAGGTACAAACTTCAGTTTATGAAGAGATTCCAGAGTTTCTGAGTTGAATTAAGGTTCACCATCGATCAGAAGAACTGATCTACAGATGGGTGACAAATCACAGGAAAAATCAAAGTAGAGAGACAATGAACACTAATGCTTCTTTACACTATAAAAATTAAATAATGTTCATGTATCTTTCTTTTCCGCGGCCTGTCAGACTATCTCGAAGATGAAAGCCAGGTCCTGGCAAAGCAAAGGGAGAAACATGAGCGTCAGCAGCAAGCTATAGAGGCTCAGAAACATGGAGAGAGGAAAGCCAGGGAGGCTTTCGACTCCATGAGACTTCTTCTACCCTCGCATGCTACCGAGCAAGAAGAGGAGGAGGAGGACGAGGGGGAGGAGGAGGAAGCAATGGTAGATGAAGAGGAGGAAGGTGGGGAAGGAGTAGCAGCAGCAGATGAGACCGGGGGTAAGACGTCCGAGCCAACCCCCTGGGCCAAACCTGAAATGGTGGTGGGTCGAGGCCGGCGGCGGGCACACGGGAGGCCGAGCATCGTGGGGATGAGGATGCGAGAGCCACAGGAGGACATCGTGGATCTCGACTCGTTCGTCAACCAGCACTACAAGGCCAAGGCCCTGCAGCTGGCCGCCTCAAGCCGGGTCAAACAACGAACCCTGCAGAGGAAGGAGGAGCAGGAGCCCGCGCCCGTGTTTGGCCTTGGCATGGAGCTGGACGCAGGGCTTGGAATGGTGGGCCTGCAGCCTATAGAAGAAGACTTTGAGCTGGATGTGGGGTGGCAGAGGAAGCGGCTGCAGAAGCGAGAATTGGCGGGCCGGTACTTTAATGAGGAGGCCGAGTTGAGCCACAGAGGACGCTGGATGTCTATGCTGAGCATCGGATTCTCCAACGTGGACATCAGCCTGTGTGTCATTCTTTACCTCATGTCCTCCATGTGTCTGCTCGCCATGTTCCTTTTCTTCAAAAACCGCCACAAGCTACGACGACCTAAAGTAGCCCTGCCCTGAACCAAACTCCAAATTTCACCTGAGTCAGCTATGATTCACTTTCATTAGGTTCACATAGGCTAAGGTTGGGGTTAGTGTAAGGGGATGTGTGAAGATTAGAGCCATCTTAGGTGGTCCACTTAACTGCTACCTACAGCCAGAGCAGGCAGCAGCACTCATGGATGTGTTGTCTAACTGGAGAGGAGGAGAAGGGAAATTACCCTAAAAATCTAAGAAAATGTGTTCAGTTCTTCAACCTCTCACTGAATCTGGCCTCCAGAGCTTTTCAGGCAGCAATTGAATCTGTTCATGTTTATTTCCATCAGAGGGTTTCTGTTTAGGGTTTGTGCCTGAGATAAAGATATTCAGTTGTGATTTTGATTCTCTTTGACCACTTACAAAGGATGAAATTGAACCCAATATGAAAAGAATGGAATTTCTTTATTTTCTTTTTTTTTATGTGACTAATTTGGGGTTTTTTTTTAAGTGATTTTTTGGTGCTTTTCATACATTTTTAACAGTCAGTTGTTATTACTTTTATTTCTTTAATGTCCCAGACGAAGACCTTCTACTTTACGTCCCTGTATACTGTGACCAAAAAGATTTTATTTTGTCCCAAATTTTATATATTTACACATTAAAATATATATGTTTAATTGTTTTGGCCTGTATACGGCTTTATTGATTGTACAGGCTCAAGATATGACAGGAAACAGGATGAGAGAGAGGGGCAATGACATGCAGCAAAGGACCCCAGGCCGGGACTGGAACCCCCTACCAACTGAGCTAAACGGCGCCCCACACATTAAAATATTTGAATCATTTGAACTAAATACTAAAAAAGTGATTTTTTTCAATGTTTTATTTGTTTAATGTCTTACATTTCCCTCCAGTCAGGTAAGAGAGTTTTGTGTTTATTTTTACACTCTCAACTTCATTTAATGATCAGAAGGTTAAAGAAGGTCCCTGAAGTCTTTGTGGTTTTCTACAGTTTGTTGACTGTTGCATCATTTTGTTTAATACTGTGACTAACTTTCACCAGATCAGCCCTTTATGGATCAGCTCCTCTGAGGAGACGTACAATATGTTACACCAAGCGTTATGTCACGTCTTTGAATATTACACCACACTGCTGAGTCCACAGAAAACCATGCAGGTTGTGTATGAAGTGTTGTGGAGCGACGCATATGTTCACACTGGACGAGGTTTTAGAATAAGCAGGATTTGTTTTTGGCTTGTGTCATCTTGGCTAGTCATCTCAAAAACACTGTTTTTTTTCTGTTTTCTTCTTTGCTTCGGAATCAATAAAATTATTTTTGATAAGGACTCTTTGCCTTTGCGTTATTTGATCTGTAACTTATTGAGGTGAAGACCTACCAATCACACTTTCTTTTTACCTTATAACATGAATTTACAGAGAAAGGGTGACGCTCGATGCCATCTCTACAGTCTCAGATGGCAAAATATGTTTACGGACTCTCCCAGATGTTTTCAAAAACAACTTCATGTGTTTTTTGTTTTTTGTTTTTTGTTTTGACCAAGACTAGCAGGACACGAGGCAAAGAAGAGCAGGGGTGTTACATGTAGAAACGGGGGGTTACAACATCCAAGGTTGAAGGAAAAAGCCTGTTGCCATCTGCTGTGCAGCGCAAGCTAAATCCTAACAATTTCATTGGGATTATAGCAAGTGAGTAATCCAGCTTTCCTTTAGGACTAGAGGGGAGAGATTACCCTTGAGGATTAGCTCCCCGCAGATAATAAACTTTATTAAAACGCAATCGGCTTTCATCTGGCTTCTTCCCTCACACACTTGGAGGTGTGCTCCGCCGGGGAGGCAGCCAACCCTTGGGGAGGGTAACACGGGTGAGGTGGTCGGATGAGGTGGATGAAAGACGGAGCAGTGTGTGTGAGGGATACATGGATGGACGGATGGTGGATGAGGGTTTGATGCCGTCCGGATTACAACAAGCCCATCTGAAGGACAGCCGTCGCTTGATCTTGAGCTTTGTGTTTCCTGAAACACCGAATTCCCCTGACTCCTGCCCCTTACCTTCACCCCCAACCTGACACACACACACGCACACCGATCTCAGTGGAAACCCCTCTCCTCTGTATCGAAACCACGTTTCCAGCATCAGCAGTATGACAGGTTTTGATGGTGAATTAGTTGAGTTAAGGCAGTCGATTCCTCTCTAACAACACACACACACACACACACACACACACACACACACACACACACACACACACACACACACAAAATCAGCTGCTGTTAAAGGCCTCAGCTGTTAAAGGCCTGCATTGCAAAAAAACACACAGAGCTCCCAAAAAACTCTTTAATTTGAGCCTTTATCCAGTTGTTTTTCAAGTCTTGTTGTTGCATGCATTTATTGTGGCAGGGCTACCATTCTCATCAGGATTGCACAATCCACAAAATTAATGGTGTTAATGTAGTGTTTGCTGTGTGCGTGTGTGCGCGCGCGCATATCTTCACTGTCCCTGATGCTGCATGTGTGTGTTGCTTATATACTGCGGTGCCACACTAATCCTCCTTCATGGTAATTCCTCTGTTAGTACAGACCCAGTTGGCTGGACAGTCGTGTCTCCCCGCCCCACACACACACACACACACACACACACACACACACAGCTGGAATGGCAAGGGCTGTTGGCAGAAGAGTGAGGAGAGCTAACAGGTGGTGTTGGCCGGGGTTCAGGGACTCGAGTTTTAACTGGAGACATGAAGGATCCTCGCAAAACTGCTCGAGTGTCCCTTACGACATGAAGGAGGCTCTGCAGTCGTTGGAGTTTGCAGATCAGAAGCTTGATATCTGTTGTGCCAAAGTGGCACGGTCAAAAACTCACATTGGACACGCTCATATGTTAGCAAACTGAATAAATGTTTGGATCCCCGGCGACAAAAAAAAAAAAAAAGGAGAATCCTCAGATTTTCGATTTGGGCACGGAGAACAAGAAAAGCTCTTCTATTTTGTAGCTTCTCCCAGACTCACTCTAGCCTTTGACAGTCACAGCAGGTGGCCTCAGTGGCATGAATGGGTTCGGAAGGAAGTTCCTCTCTCTCAGCCCCCCGCCGACCCCCTCCGCTCACTGTGATTGGCAGAGGTGGCACGCTGCCCTGAAGATAAGGCCGAGCTGTGCCTAAGAGAGCGTGCCAGGGAAATTACTGAGTTATGCTTCAGTAATGGTTTGCAGCCCCGAGTACCTTCTCATCTCGCTGCGATTGTGGCCAGTGTTTTTATGGAGCAAGTTAGTCAAACCCGCTCGAGGGCTTCTGATCTTGATTCATCCGTCTCCGCACAAGCAACTCTTCGGGTTGCAGACTTCACATGCTGCTGTTTGAACTTTGATGCAGATGCTCAATAGTAGCCTGATGGCCTGTCCAGTGCGGAAATGATCAATGGAAAAACAAATCAACAATGTGGTGGTGATCAGTGAATCGTTAGTTATCTGTCGAGCCAAAATGCCAAACACTCGCCGGTTACGTCTTCTCACACGCGTGGATTTGCTGCTATTCACTGGTTCAAATTAGAGGCTGGCGATATGTTTTTTTCAGAGCTGATACCGACCATAAGAAATCAAGGAGACTGAAATAAAAAATCTTTGGGCCAAAATTTAGAACAACCAGTGACACGTACCGTTTACACAAGAACTGTTCTTAACTACAATTTTGAGGTACTTTATTCTTCCTCTCCACTACATTTGTTTGGTAAATTTAGTCACTAGCTAATTTACAGATTGAGATTTTTCCACGTTTTATAGGCTACTAATTGCAATGTTACCAATCAGATATTGTAGGCATGACGTTGTGTGAGAGGATGTTGCAACGTACCCAAAGTAGCACACTATGAATTGGTTTGTTTTATCGGCATAATAGTTGGAAAATGTTGAATTTCGTCCCTGATAATTGTCCATAATTCACAACAAAAGTTATCTCATGACACTTTCCAACTTCCACAGTGGCAAGTAAAAACTGCCTTTTACCAGGCAGAAACCTCGAGCAGGACCAGACTCAGTGGACGGCGTCCATCTGCCTTGACCGGAACTTTTGGATTTTGGTTTGCTTTGTTTGACAATACAAGAAATTTAAAGAGCCTACTTGGTGTCATTATTTTCTTACGCTTTACAGCCTAAGCATTTTAGTGTATTTCACTGAACATGTATTGTGTCATTAGACAAGCTTCGATACCAGTTTTCATACAGGATCAGAATTTCAACAGTAATAAATTGTGCTTAATTAGATCTCCCAGCTGTGATGCTCAGTCTGGTCCGAGGTTCAACAGACTTTGAGGGTGTTGAGGCTGAAAATATCCCTGCGTTGAACATATTTTAGGCACTGGGATGGACGGGACATGCTTCAGGTCGCTGTGAGTCAATAAACACAATGCAGGACATCCAGTTGCACAGACGGGTTTATGAATTTGAAAGAAACCGAACGATGAGACAGGATTTCAGAGTTTTGTAAAAAATATCACATTTTGTTGGACAGATTGTGACCTAAGCAAGTAGCACCATATCTGATTGGCCAGGTGCGTTTGTGAAAGACATTTTATTGCACTTCAGCAAAAGTCTAGCCAGGCTTCCGGCATGAAAGTTTAACTTGGCAACTGGTGGATTTCTTTGTAGCTCAAAACGTTGTATTTGTACTTTAGACCTTGT
This sequence comes from Spondyliosoma cantharus, assembly GCA_900302685.1. Taxonomy (NCBI): domain Eukaryota; kingdom Metazoa; phylum Chordata; class Actinopteri; order Spariformes; family Sparidae; genus Spondyliosoma; species Spondyliosoma cantharus. The sequence continues at coordinate 34,251 of OMLP01013230.1, read as the reverse complement.
GAGTATCGCGACAAAAGATCGAACTGTTGCTGCTTTGGTATTAAAATACTGTCTGTGTGTTTTGCAAACCATTGTTCTGTGTTTGTGAATCCTTTGAACACAAATCTATCTCTAAAACTGAACTTTCTTGATCCTATTTAATGTCTCATAGGTATCAACAAAACACCCCCACAAACTCAGTCTCCTTTATTCTGGACGCCCACTTAAAATTCATTTCAGAGAGGCCAGTGCAGCTATGCAACTACAATAATTTGCTTGATTTAGGAACAAGAACTGTCTGATCAGAGAATAATTAAAGAAAATGCTCGCTGTCTGGCTATAGTGTGTACCAAAAGGATAAGACAGAAGTTTGATGCACTTCCTCTTCTGCTAAAGTCTAACTGGTCCAAAAAGAGTCTTTCAATTCATATGCTCTACTTAAAGCTAAGTATACAGCCTGGACGAGTGCGTCATTTTTGTCCCAAGTGACTGTAAAGGTTACACAAGACAGGAGCTCAAAGGTCGAAAAGGCCTCTCCCAGAACTCTCCAGAGTTTCATCTTATCTGATTAGTCAGAGCGGAAACAAGAGTTAAGAGCTGTGACATGCTCATTCTCATTGAGTGTGTTACAAAGAATTCATGCGGGTCAAAGATACCTCACTTATGCATACCTTTGTTAACATAGCTATACTTCAAATAAGAATGTTTAGCTCATCAGATACTGTATCTTGGATTTTCTTTGTATTTATATGTTCTTTGCTAATACCATGCTATTGTATGACTTCCAAACTTTTCATTAATTCTGTTGCCCTTTTCCTGTTTTGCACCAATTATTTCTCCTGGAATGGCAGAGTTTAATCAATTTCTTCATGCATTATCTCTCACGGGGGAATTATCAATTCATCATGCAGTGCAGACGCGTAACAGATTGTAACTGTATAACCGGATTATACAAATAAACTTGACTCGAAGAAAAGAACTGGAAAGAACTGATAATTGTAGGGGGATTTTCAAGCAACAAAAGTAGGTAAATCAATAGAAATGTGATCAATCTATCAAGAATGATTGTGACTAGTGATTCGCTCTGCATGTCACTCACAAGCAACAACATTTCGTATATATCTAAAAACCCTCCAATTGGACAACATCATGTAATATCAGACAGACTTCTCATGGAAAATTGAGAACCGTGTGAGTTTTCCTTTTGTATCATGCAGAAAAAAATTGCACTGGTGCACTTAATTTTTAGGTGTTTGAATTAATTTCCCTTACTTGACATTGCTCATCCCGGGATGTGACTTTTGCACAGGTTGTAGTGTCGATGCTGAAACAATATATTGTGCAGCACTTGCGTAAATTTACCTCAGGACCACTGGCTGCTAAAGTTGGACACGGCCCAGCAAATCCAATGTTGGAAAGGTGAAATGAGAGAGACTTTCCACGGATATTCGACCTCCCTGCGTGCAGGTTTGACAGAGCATACTGGCCCCTTAAGGCTGACGGTTTGGCCTGGTTACGTGCAGCACTGGGATTTTGTTCTCCTGAATGTTGCCTGCATGCCAGCGACAGCAAAAGCTTCCCTCCTGCAGCTCTCCACCATTGTTGTATTCAGCCTTGTGGGAAGCAGCAGCCTGTGTCTCCTTAATCTGACACGGCATCACTGGCAGTCTGGAGCTCAGCCCCGCATGTCACATGTCATTGGATGGGGTCTGGCTCCAGTGTTTGTTTAAACACATAGCACTTTTGTGCGTTCTTGTACACTATGGCTGGGAGTGAAGGTCTTCACAAATGTTTGTGTGGAAGGATTGGCATGTATTTACTTCCATCTCTTGTCATATTCAGTAAACACATCCGAAGAGGGTTGAGATACATTTCTGTTTTTGTAAATATGTTAAGTGCTAACACATGCTAATCAGCTATTTACATTCGTTCATTTAAGTGGGATCCATGACCCACATCTCAGTGAGAGGCTTGAGGCGGTATTTACAGTGTTCCCTCTGAGCCACCAGAAGAATGACACATTTCTTCCCGCTAATCTCATTGTGTGTATATAACAGCCTCATTTAGGAAACCATCTGAGAGAGGATACAATAATCAGCCTGTAATTAGATTTTCTGTGAAGTCTGTTCAAGTCGTCATTAGTTTTGGTAAATTTGTCACAAAAGAATAGTGATTCTCTTCACCACAAATACCCTAATTTCTCAGTTTAATGTTCTAAATGGAGTTTTTTTTTTTCCCCCAGCATGACTCAAATGAAATCCTCCTCCCTTAGTGGGTGGACCAGGACTGGGGGATGGAGGATACCTACTGAGAAATCCCATACTATAAATGGTTGTTTGGATAAAATGATCTATAAAACAGCATATGTTGAGTCCTGCAATTATTTTATTATCTTTGCTGCAACAATAAAGTTGTCCATAAGAGCTACGGTTGTAAATCTGTTCCTGTCTGCAGAGGCATCTGGCTGTTTTGAATATTTAATTGGAGCTGTAGGTTTGATTGAGTGCTGTTGAGCTTGTTGGCTCCAGCACTGTAAGGGCAGTGTGTCTGAGCCCCAATTACCATTTGTGCTGCTCAGGGTTAGCATGTGTATGGATCCATGGGACTGTGAGTGTGCTGTGCTTGGTGGGGGAGCACCACAAGGTACTTTCTCTCCGGTAATAACAAAAGGTAGACAGGACTGACAAAAGAATACATTGAAAGCCTTTCTTTGGGGTGCTAAACAGGGAGAGGTGGTCTTTTCTGTTCTTCTCAGAGCCTTATTCTCCATAGGTGGTTTAAAAGCTATTTGATACATTCAGGGGTGGCTGATCTAATGGTTTTAGATCCTGATGCATCATGAAGGCATCCACAATCTACTTTTTTTGCCTTGCTGCATGACATAACAATAGAGAACTGCGGCGTAATAGATGTCTATTCTGAAAAGATGAATTACTTCCTTGGGCTCTTGGGGCCTTGACGCACCACACCAATGATGCTGATTGAGCATGTAGAATTGGTGGTTGGAGGCTGTTGGTTAGAGAAATGACTGTGATTGGCTGTTAAGTTCTCTTCACCATCAGATATTCTCGATTTGAAGAGGCAGTAGTGTCATGAAATGCTACTTTATCATAACAACATCGCGGTTTGCCTTTTTGAATGACGGAATACAGACTACTGCTGCCTTGTGGTTTAGAGAGGTATTTCACCGTCATGTACGTGCAGATTGTTTGAGCGAGTTGGCCGTTGGCTGTAGCCTTTGGTGCATCTGGGCCCTTACTTGACGTGTTGTAAATAATGGAGAATGATTCATAGCTAGCTGATGGGGAGTTTGTCCAAGAGAAGAACTATCCTTTATGCAACATTGAGTTTTAAAGGATCAAATGGATAATTTATAGGGTATTTCAAGGTAGTTTCAAGAATTAAGCTTGGTACATGATTACGATTAAATAGATCAGGTTATTACTTTTTTTTAGGCAGGGCATGATCGTATATGTACACATATAAAAGTTTTTTTTCCAAAGTACTTAACAAAAACCTAGAGAATTGAAATGGTCTAAAAAAAGGTTGGTAATTTGGTTATTTAGAGATTAGGAATGGACCAATTTTTGGATCAGGTATAGCAAGCAGCACGTCATTCATTTTTCCTCAATAATCTCCCCTATGTGCTCCCTGGTTGTCCTTCAAGAATCTCTGTAGCAACAAGAACAAGAACTTCTTATTGCTTTTATTAGCTACATTCGTTTTCCATGTTTAATAATTCACAATTTTAATATCCTATCCCCAGATTAATTCTGGATTTCACTGTAGGCCATGTCTTGTATTTGAGCCAACAAGGAAGAAAAGTGAAACTTGTGGGCGTTGAACCAGTTTGACACGCTGGATCATGCGCCAACCCTGTGGGCTCGCTCAGGCTTGTGATCTATTCATGGCCATTTTAGGAACGAGTCCTCTGGGTGCGTAATGGTGAAACTGGGAGAGACTGCTGATCATTAAAGAAAGGGGAGTTTTTAACGTAACATCCAGCCTCTAATTACATGACAGAATTTGGGAACGTTAGTCAAAAGCGGTTTGAAATAAGAAAGTGAAACTAATGATAAGTGATGAAAGGTTTTAAGTTCCTCTGCTCATCCACACTGAAATGGTTTTGATATGGTCCAAATGAAGTCATGGCACTTTAAAGCTGCATCATTGTAGTTGTTAAACCTCATAGTTGTCTTCATTTTAATACAGATAATCCACATAGCATTACCAATCTGTGTGTTTGCATTCGTCATAATCATCTGTGGTTTCATCAGGATTAGCCCCAGTTTAGAGTATCAGATTTCATGACAAAACCGAGGATTTGAACCATTGGTCTGCTCTTTGAAACACTAGCCCTTTTTACACAGCGCCTCCGCATTAACTCCGGAGCGGTGGTTCGCCAATTCTTCGCCAATGGTGATTCACACAGCGTGAAGCATATCCCCCCTACGGACATGTAATTCACACAGAAAGCGGCGCCGCCATCGCCCCACCCCGTGACGTCTCACAACAACAACAACAACAACAACAACAATGGCGGATCTGCTTGTGTTTGTGTTTCTTGCAACTTACTCGCCTTGTAGTCGAGTGTGAGTCGCAGCAGCAGTTTGACCTCATTATCAGTTCACACAGACGATTCTGGTTTCCTTGCACTAGCCATTTTCGTCTTCTTCTTCTTCTTGTGTTCAGTTTCTCCGTCTACTGTCTGTTGGTAAACAGCGCGCAAGCTTTATGCTCCGTCTCTTCTCCATTTTTGGTGAATTTCAAGCGCCACTAGAGGCCTGGAATATGAACTACAGCGTTTTGAGTTGAGTTGTCAGTGGATTGGTCTGGACGGAAATATTCTTGAAACGGTGCCAAGGAAGACGGTGAAAAAAAAGATTGTTTTGGTACATGTGGGTAGCCCTATGTAAATTACATAATTACATAATCACCATCAGTAAACTGGAAGCTGTCTGACTCAATCGCGGGGACGGAGGCCATTTTCTGGGGGAAAGTTTATTGACGTCTCGGTTCGGAGGGCTGACTGTCACAGTGATTTATTTTCATCACAAACACTCGGTGAGTTAAAGTTTTTTGCCGGTGACAGACGCTGTTTTTCTGGCAGAAATGTGCGGAAGAGTTGGTAGGACAGGCGGGAGGACAGACAGGAGGATGGACGCATCTCCACGTACAGCTGTGGTGTTTTTTTTTCCTCATAAATTGCCAACGACAGTTACTATGTTACTGTTGTTTAATCATGTAAAGTTGCTTTGTGGGACATTTCTCTGTATTAAGTTGAGTGAAGGACCGGTGCAGTTATCAGACCGCCCGACCGACACGCCCCCGCTCCTCGCTGCCGACTTATCTGTTCACACTGGGGCGGTTCAAAAATAATGTGGCCCTGATACTACCTCCAGAGGAAGATCAGCGCCGGAACGAAATTTCCCCCATTGCCGCCTCTGAAACTTTCACACAGAGGAGGGTGCAGAGAATTGGAGCAGGATCCCCGCATGCAAACGGCACTGTGAATGGGGCTACTGACACTCCTCCAGTATGACTTCTTTCAAGTCACCATTTGTTTGCTGTAGTGTTAGCTGAAGGGTGAAGCACTAAGCATCTTGGACATTTGGAAACATGTGCGACAAGTTAAGGTCAAAGGTGGCTCTCATGTTTACGTTGGCGTCTGCTCTGATGTCAGTGGCTTCTGTTATGGCTCTGTGAGCCCCATAGGTTGTGGAAAACATTTATTTCTGGTTTAGTTAGGCCCACTTCACAGATATTACACAATACAGTGAGTGCCAGAAAGTTCAAAGCACCTGACTTGGGTTGCAACTAAGAATTATTTTCATGTCAAAAAAGAGTGGGCCCTTCAGATTTCTTGATTTTTCTGACAAACTCTGGCATTTCAAAACCCCAAAAATATTTTGTGTACTGTCACATACAACAAATTAAATCTGCAAATCTCCACCGAGTGGCTGCAACTAAGGAATGTTTGGTATTCTTAGCTTGAAAAATAACTCAAAAACAAAAAATCTATTTTCTGGTTGACTTCTCGTTTCAGCTTTATTTTAAGAAAAGATTACGAGGCTGGATCTGGAATGCCCCACAGTCCCCTGACAAAAACTAGCATGTCCACATTTTAGAAGTCGGTAAATTACTTTGAGATGTCTTTAACGGAAAAGAAAGTCTTAACTGTCATCTTCTTCCCCCTGAAGATCTTTCCTTCCTCGTTTTATTTTTCCTCTTTAAAAATATTGTACTAAAATAAAATAAAACAAAGAGCCAATTATTTGAGCAATGAAGAACATTCATCATTGGGGTTTATTCTTTTTTTCCTTAACATTCAGCGTCTTATGTGACACTTTTCTGTAAAGCTTATCTAAATCTTGCGTGCTTGCAGGTTCTCGGACATCTGTGGAAAGCAACTGTTTGCAGATACAAACATGCAAATGTGTATTTCAGGCTTCACCGACAAACAAACTCTCTTAATCGTATCTCCTTTACTTGAAGAAATGTTATACCAACCAAAAAAAATGTGTGCGCAAGATGAGGAGAGGTATCTAACTGATAATATGATTGTTTTACACCGGTTATATTGCTCTTTTCAGCAGCCAGAGCCTTACAAAACTCGAGATATGTTTGTTGTTGCATTGCATATTAACCAGATTGAACAAATTGCCAGAACAAGTAGTGCTGCCATGCTCTCACTGATCGCATGCTGTCATCACCAGCTGTTACTGGATATCCTGTCTGTGATAACAACCCTGTGGAGGATGTCTGGTTTCCGGAAGGGCAATAATATGTCTGAGTGGACCAGTTAGCAGGCCAATGACTGTGATGTTAATATAATGGACTGATTGTACTTTGGTTTGTTAAAAATACAATCTAATCGCCATCCACTCCTCTTTCTTATTCGATAAAGCTATGACTCTTCTGCGCATCACAAATCTTCTACTCAAATTGTCTCAAATCATCCTTCTTGTTCTTTAGTTTTCCCCCATTTCCTTGATTAAAAATTCACCTTCATCTGCCCTTCTCGCCTCATCATTCATCCCACTAGCTGTATTTTTTTTCTGCCTCAGCATTGGCTTTTGGTCAGTGTTTTTTTTTTTTTCCATGGTAGGAAGTCAATACACCATCCATCTAAAATAAGTATATCCATAGATTGATTGTTGACCTTCATTAGGTTTAGTTGAAGCACGGCCCTTCACAAGCCAATCCTGTACTCTCAGAAGAGACTAAATGATTTGCCCAGAGGGTTTGGTCTTAGATCCATTTCGATAGAATGAAGAACGTCCAATTTAATATATCCATTACAAATTTAAATTATTTGGGTGAAGTGTGACCTTTTTCTACTTGTGGAGGAGTCACAGATCAAATGCTTGTGGTAAAGACAGCTTTAAATTACAGTGAAGTGACAGGATTATCATAGAACATGAGAAACATGAGGAATGGAGTACAAACAATGTAAGTAGTAATGGAATCCTAACATGGATCCTGGACATCCTGCACAAGATACAGATACAGTGGAAGCTGTAAGTAATGATGTACTTGCATTTGATTGCGTTTCCATGGACAACTGATTGCTACTATAGTTGGCAAATAGTCAGCTGTTGCTTGTGAGCAGGCCAACTACACAATGCAGATGCTTGGCTGTTGTCTTGTTAATATGCGTTCTCCTTTCAGCCTTCTGCAAGAAGAAAAGGTGATTTCCTTGGGTTAGAAATATTGTTTATCATTTTGATGAAGGAAGAGAAAAAATAAGACCATATTCTGACTCTTTAGCTACGGAAAGGCTATGCTTGATCTGCTCAATAGTTAGCAGTTGGCTGTTAACTTGATTGACTGGAGAGTAGTGCGCGGTATCCAGATCTACCATTTAAACTTTAAAGCACGCCATGTTGTTTTTTTTTAAACTCATTGCCTTGAAAGCACCTAATCTGTATTTTTCAAAGCTGTAAATGAACTTGGCCATCAGTCGAAGACTTTACCTGCATTGGCAGATCGATCACCAGCTGCGGCACACCTCTGTTCTGCTGTTACAAATACAAGAGTGACCAGTCACTGATCGTCATTTGAGACTATGCTGTAACATCTTTACAATGCCAGGATGAGTCATTGAAAGTAGATCAGTCTAGGAGTTGAGTGTTCATCTGTTCCCCCAGTGGCAGTTTGTTTTATTGTGTACAAAACACACAGAAGAACTTGAGAAAGAGGCCAAAGGTGACAGTACAATGAGTTAACGGAGCAGGACCTCTGGAAAATGCTGTCAACTCATGACAACACACACAAGATTATACACTTAAACTGAAATGCATTCATATTTCATCGGATACCCTTTATTTCTCTGTTCTTATAAGGAAAATAACAAAACTTTAAACATCTTTCCCACCAACTGAGCTAAAGCATTACTTCAGAGGCATTTTTTCTTTATCTTTCTGTTTATGTTAAGTGAATTGTCTTAGTCCTTGAAGTACAACACACACACACACACACACACACACACACACACACACACACACACACACTCATATATCAGTAACCTCAGCAGTGACTCTTAACACCGAGGGGGTTGTTGCCCCTCACAAATCTGTGTCAGTGATAGTGGGATCACAGGGGAGAGCTGAAATGGCCATAGGCTGTAATAGGATCTAGTTTTCGAGCTGGGCCGGCCTGACAGCCTTTTGTTGGAACTTGTGAAGTCATATGAGGTCATTCGTTGGCTTGCACTCTTTGTTTTATGGGTGGCAGAGTTATGCCAGGACCCCCCAAAGAGCTCCAGGCTAAATATCATATTTACTTTTCAGCCCCATGACAAAGCATGAGCTCAAGCTTTTGAGGTGCTGTTGCTAATTTACACACCAAAACACTTCTTTGGGTCTTGGACACCTATTTATTTCAAGAGTCATTGACAACCTTATAAGGCTGGGCCGCATTATGTGTTCTGGGACGATTTATAGTGAAGTTGGACAGTGTCTGTTCCAGTCTGGGCCAGTTGGTGTTGGTCGGTCACATGACAGGAGAAATAATGATTTAAACAAAACTGCACCAATATGGAGAACAAACAGTGAAACGATGTGGTCACTCTTGTGCAGCTCATACGCCTCCAGCTCTCTTAGCAGAGTTTACCACCCATAGATCTCGGTAAATCTCATGTAAACGTTACGTCCATTTCTTTGCTCTTTCCATGCAGTATAAATTAGTAAATCATCAGTTTTTGTTGAATAGTAATTTAATTTCTGTGGGTCAAAGAAACCAGATACCAATAACATTTTTGTTCCTACAGTTTTGTAGGCTACTCAGTGACACAGCTCTAATGATGGTCTACCTGTTGTTCAGTGTTCTGAAGTCATTGTTAAAGACTAAAGACATCTGTGTATGTTGGTGGACATGGTGTTAGATGTTTATACTTTCCAGGTTTCAATATTCTGTTCCTAGATTTAGACACCTGTACAATAGGCATCAACCAGCGGTTATTCAAAACTTGGTGCTTACATTACCTACAATGCAACTTGAAATTTTAGCAAAAAGCTAAGATGTGTGTAGCTGCTACAAATATCTAAACCACAATAGATGTAGCCAAACTCATCTCCAATGAAATCTTCCTTTTCCTTCTCCTCCCTGCAGGCTTGACGATGGGTTGCGTCAGGAGTAAAGAGGACAAGGGCCCGGCCCTGAAATACCGACCCGATAACCCAAATGCCACACCTGTCAACGCCCACCTGGGCCACTATGGACCCGACCCCACCCTCATGGGTCATTCGCCAGCTATGAAGACACACAACAACAGCTACAACAGCCACGCTGCCGGCCTCACGCCCTTCGGTGGGGCGTCGTCAGTCATGACGCCCTTCGGTGGGGCCTCCACCTCCTTCACCTCGGTGGCTGTGAGCAGCCCCTTCCCCGGCGTCATCACAGGTCAGTTTGTGGAGATGATTCAAAGAAGTTTTTAATGTCTTGAAAGATGGCCCTTGCATAAAACTGGTTTGTCTAAGCAGTAGAAAAAAGCAAATATCTTTGAAATTGGTACCATTACTATTCTTCATTTCCAAATACTACCAACATTGTAATGATACAGAGCTGGTTGAAAATAATTCCCATTGAAGGTTTCACAGGAAGACACCTGGGACCAGGAACATGGGGTGGGGGTGGCATTGGAAATTTCTAAACGTTAATGAAATGTTCTTTAATATTGAAATTTATTCATATAACTTTGGGTCCTAGAGCCCCTTCAGAAGAGAAACGGAAATGTAAAAGTTATGCAGCTTTAAAATAGGATATAAATGAACTCCACTAATTTGCGAAATGAAATACAACCACATATTCCTCTGCCATTTTCTAACTTCTCATTCTGTTGTCATTACTTGTTAACCAGTGTACAACTTTAGAATAAACCCTGCTGAACGTTTGTTATGCGCAGGACATCATGAGCAACAGATGTTATGCAAATGAGACGTTTAAAATGAGTCAGGCACAACATCAAGGCCAAAGAGAAGCCCAAAATAGGTCTGTAATATGGGAAGCAGCGCAGCAGGCATGGCCTCTCCGGAGCCAAAGAAAACAATTACATGTACTGAATTCAATAGATTTAGTCATGCACATAATAAGTTTATATTTTCAACAAGACTTTGACTTTGAATAACTTTTTGATTAAGAAGTTGTTGGTAATGAAATGATTCTTCGTGACAGGCAAAGTAA
>OMLP01013230.1:13210-23559 GCA_900302685.1 Spondyliosoma cantharus | reverse complement strand
TAGGAATATGATGGTAAAGGCACACAAGAATAATGTTTCTTCTTAAAACACACACACACACACACACACACACACACACACACACACACACACACACACACACACACACACACACACACACACACGTTCTCTCATACACGCACACGCACATCATTTTGTCCCTGTCTCGCTCTCTCTCTCGAGGAGGATAATCTGGCCTGAGGGGCTGCTGCTGAAGATCTAATCCTGCCCGTTCAATTTCCTCCTCAAGATAAACTCATCAGAGTCCTGTTGTCTCTCTGCACTCTGTCACTTCACACCACGGACAAATTGTCTCTTTTCATTATATGCAAGAGATTAAGTGACATCAATTTGGGTAACTGACTTGGAGTGACGTCGCCGAGTTTAAAAATTGAGAAGGAAAATTTGTTTCTTGAAATGAATCTGCATTGAAAGAGCTGGGTGTAATTTTAGTCGAGGATCCGGGGTGCAGGATTGTGTTAGCATAATTGTTTATTCAGCTCAATCAGACTTTTTTTGTATTTTATTTAGAGGTTTTAAAAAAATGACTTAATCTTGTGTTTTTTAGGTGGTGTGACGTTTTTCGTAGCCCTGTACGACTACGAAGCGAGGACGTCGGATGATCTGTCGTTCACAAAAGGGGATCGCTTCCAGATTATCAACAACACGTGAGTGCATTTGCGTTTGACTCTGACAGAGCTCCTGCTGCGTGGATATGCGAGTGTGTGTTGGCTGTGTGTTTAATCCCTCATTGTATTCAGGTCCGACATTAACGCTGAAATCTGTCTGGGTTAATGGATTCCTCTAATGGGCCATCTGTTTACTCCCCATCGCTTTTCAGATCGTTCCTCCAGTTTAAGGTTTTACGTTTGGCCTACAGTGTAAAACATACCACTCTTCATTCATTTTGAAAAATACAAGGAATGCAGATAATAAAATGGATAAATCTTTCACTAACACTGATAGAACCTGTAGTTAAAACACCAACAGATGCTCTGAAAATCTACCTGAAGGTCAAACTCATTAGAATATTATGGAGTCAGGTTTTACACCATTTCTAATTTTCTTAATTTAACAGGATATTAGATACAGGTATAACAAGTTCAATCTAAATATCAAAAGTTATTGCAAAAATCAAAAATATCATTAATGTTTGAGTATTGGTATTTGTGTCTTTTAATTCCAGAACTTATTTTCAAAAATGTAGATCATAACAAAATTAAAGGAAATAAAGCAAATTATAACGAAAAGAGAAATTCCTCTCTACCTACAGCCGCCACGTCTTTTCCCCTGGCGTGCAAAGGTGTGAAAATGGGCAGAGCTCCAAGTGCTACACATTTACATCACACACGTTTTCAGCCACAGTCTGTGAGCGCGTCGCGTCTGCAGCGATGAGATGGCCATCTGCTTTCAGAGAGGAGGGTTGGAGGAGGACAGATTTGCTAAGTTTTTCAAAATGGCCAGCAGATTTTCTCAACACCTCAGTTCCTCCTCTTTGAATTTAAACTAGCAAAGCTGCTGTTCAACATACCAGCAGCTGTGGCTACACGTGTGGTTCCTATAAAGGCTGTAAGTTCTGTAGCCTTTGATGATGTTGAACTGTTTTATGTAGGCCTCGTGTTTTTTGAAAGTTTGAAGCAGTGAAAATGTATCACACATGTATCACACATGTATCACACATGTATCTGAATGTATTAACCTTTTTTGTCCAAAAAAAGATTCCAGTGCACTGAAGCAGTCATACAGTGTTTTTACATTGATATATTGGGAATTTGACTTGAGTAAAGGCTTAAAAGCTTCATCCACCATAGTTTATAACCTGCTCCGCAATCTGATGACTTGTATAACTGACGTGTTTGAAATGACGCACAGTCCAACCTTGTCCTCGCTCACTTTTATACCTGCAGTCATCTTTTTAAAAAAAATATATAGATATTTTAGAGTAGGTGTATTTTCTCTTCATGCCTTTGTGTCTGTATCGTGTGTTTCTCATTTCTAATCTCCTTCTTTCTTCAGGGAAGGCGACTGGTGGGAGGCTCGTTCCATCAACACCGGACAGAAAGGTTACATCCCCAGTAACTACGTGGCTCCAGCCGACTCCATACAGGCTGAAGAGTGAGAGCTTATTACTGTTTCTAACACTTTTTCTTTCACTTCACTTTTCTCCATCTCACTTTCCTTTCACATAACTCACCTTGCTCTCCCAGTTCTCCTCTGAATAAGACGACGCAGTGTGGCTGGGCGATCTCACATAGTGACTCACCCGTTGTGTACCAGACATGGCAGCGAGTCTAAACAATGGAGTCCTGTATTGTCGCTGTGAGCTGGTGGCATTCCCATTGCTGTTCATCTGGTGTGACAGAAAACATTAAATGACTCTGCTTTTTTTAGTTCTGGCCTGGTTTCTCATTGGCTGATGGCCATTTAACTAATACTAGATGTTTAAGCAACTCATTAAAAAACACCTGTGGGTAAAAACAGCCAGTTAACCTCGCCTTTGAGTCCAACTTGACTGACAGCGTTCAGGATTTTTGGTTCCTTCTCAATTTAGTCTGGAAACATCTATGCCTGTGAGGTGAGATAATTCAACATAACTGAACTGGTAATGATGTCTTTAAATAGACAGTGTGCTCTGTAGAAGAAGAAGAAGAAGAAGAGGGGAAAAAAGGTGGATTTTAAAGATATGTTTAAGTTAACTGTGAGCTAATGTTTTACTTATGTATTCATAGCGAACAATGTATAAGTTGGAGCAATAAGCTATAATTTAAGTAGTATGGTCGAAATTGTTTTTACTAAAATGAGATTTCGAGCTAAACAGTTGCCTCTGTCTGACTTTGAAGGTAACCACAAAATGAAACGCAAATAAATTCTGGATATCTGATTTCAACAAACACCAAATGTATTTCCTTTTCCTGTTCATGTTTTTTTTTTTTTTATGTTTAACTTGATGGTATCACAGTGTTCAGTATTCATAAACATTTTAACCAAATCTCTTAATCTCTAAAATTCTCAAAGCCAGTGCAATATTTTTATTGCATGAATGAAAACTACTACTGCTTGTTGTGCGGACACCACACCGAGAGCTCTTCCCGTGACCTGACTATCTGACTTTCTCTATTTTCGGCAGATGGTACTTTGGTAAAATGGGCCGCAAAGATGCAGAGCGTCTCTTATTGCTTCCAGGGAACCAGCGGGGCACTTTCTTGGCACGAGAGAGCGAGACGACCAAAGGTACAAGGATCCAAAAGCAAGACTGCCACGACAATGCTGCTGTTTTAGTGTCTATCTATCTATCGATCTATCGATAGAAAGAGATATATCTATAGAGAGAGAGAGAGAGAGAGATGTATAGATATATCCAATGGTGAAAGCCTGTTTTCCTTATTCGGGCTTGTGCAAGCTGTGGACTTTAGATCTTAAAGATCCCATATTCTGCTCTACTTGAAATAATATATATGCTGTAACGTATAAAAACACCTGAAGTAATTGGGGTAACTGGGGAATTGGAGAAAGGAAATCTGACTTTCTACATTATGGGACCATTAAATGTGTTTTTATATTCCACAAGCTAACTGAGTTTCTGTGTTTTGTTTTTTTTTAAAGGTGCCTACTCTCTGTCTATCCGCGACTGGGATGAGGTGAAGGGAGACAACGTCAAACATTACAAGATCCGTAAGCTAGACAACGGCGGTTATTACATCACCACCCGTGCCCAGTTTGAGACACTACAGAAGTTGGTGAAACACTACACAGGTATGCAGCCTGCAGACAAATTGTTGTTTACAACTGGACCGCTGCTACATGGAGCAATTTTTTCTTTTTTTTCTTTTACTCATGTTGGGAGTTATCTGAACAAAAATTCCAGTGTTTATTGAAGTCGTTTATACACATGGCAGTTGTCTTTTTAAAGTGTTTTTGCAGTAAAAATAGCCTCTACTGTTGTTTCATTTGATATTTCAGCCTGAGAATTCAGTGCTTGCTGTAGAAAATGCATTATTCAGCTGCAGCTCTACTGCTGGGACGTGTGTTGAATATGTTTTACAGAGGCTTTTTTTGGTCATTCTCCAGCGGTGCTTTCACTGGCACAGTTGTGGATCAGTAATCGCAACAAAGTCCTGATAAAGCAAAACCATGCAAGACTTAAGCCAAAAAGAGTGCCGAATATAAAAAACAGTCTTAAGCCTGCTGTAATCTGCACAGTATTGATAAGCAGTTGTTCCTAAAAAAATCCCCATTGGATGGTCAGAAGTAAGCATCTGGATGATGGAAGCACACATGAAAGCTTAGAAAGTACACAGTCAAACTCCATAAATTAAGAGGATGTTTGTGATGCGAGTCTTTAACATTTGAGGTCATGTGTTGTTGACCCTGCCTCGCTAACTGCAGCTCTCTCTTTATAATGGATGACTGGTAATCTCAAAGCTCGGCACTCATTTACATTTCTGTAAGTGTAGCCTTTAAGCTCCAGACGAAAGTCATGCAGAAACGTTTTGTAACATCTTACCTGTTCAGCGGCTTGAATGTAACAGGATGATGTTTCGCTGTGCATAATTCAAATGGGACATTTCACATGATGGTTAGTGCTGCTGCTGCTACTCTGTCTGAGAGGCCTGTATGGCAAAACAGACACTTGATGTTTTTGCTTTCTTACTGAAATTGAAATTAAATTGAGGTCAACACGGTTCAAGTCATTATGATGAAAGTACTATAAAATTTGATTATGCCTGGAAGGGAAAGACGTGGAAATGAACAGTTCTGTGTTATGTGATATTTTAGTCATCACACGTCGACAGTCCACACACTGTAGCATGGCTCAGCTTACTGCTTAGATTGTCTGTGCCACTCAGGCGGTTTTTCATATGAGTATTTAAGTGAACAGCGTTTTAAGACACTGAAAACTGACCTTTTGAGAAACTTCTTCCAAGGTTAACATATTCAGAAATGCAGTGTTTATGTGTGGGCGTGCAGAAACCGAGATCTTTGGAAACATGACGTAGACGCCTACATTTGCTTCCTCATTGGGTCATTCCACTGTATGGATCATGTTTATTCAAGACACAATCCAACATTAATAGTACAATGGTGAAAAAGGGAGACAATGTCATAACTAAAGTGGCATTATTCAGGAGGTTTCTGTCTTGTTTACTTGCCTACTCTTTTCTGTAACTAAGCTACCAGCCACAGAGTATACATTCTGCCTCATGTTTACACTGACAGATACATGCCCAGTGTGCACGACCATGCCATGTGATGTGTTTTCAGAGATTATATCTGAAATGTGCTTAATCACTCGTCTGGATGGAGATCGTTGTGGTTTTTAAAAAAAATACCCTCGTGGACGAGGCCTCAGTGGTTGTGAATTAGCAGGCTGATCACTAACCAGCTCCCACTTAAAGCTCATTCTTTTTCTGTTTTGTTTTTTTTTCCTCCCTGTGTGCCCAGAACATGCAGATGGCCTGTGCTACAGGCTGACAACCGTGTGTCCCACCGTGAAGCCTCAGACTCAGGGACTAGCTAAGGATGCCTGGGAAATCCCGCGAGAGTCTCTCCGACTGGAGGTCAAACTGGGACAGGGTTGCTTCGGTGAAGTTTGGATGGGTGAGTGAGACATTACTGCTCGGACAGAGCGGGCAAGCAGAAACACACATGCATGTATATCTGTTGTGCATATAATGTGTGGTTTACGAATGAAACTTTAATCAAACCTACTCCTAAAAATGAATTAGAATTAAGTTGTGCTGTAAGTTTGGTGGAATAGAGACTACTTGTGCTCGCTGAAGCTAACTGGGTATTTCAGTATGGGACAGTATGTTTACCATTCACTCGTGTCTAATGGCTGACTACAAACCAGGCTGCATCTTTGTTATAGATCCTTTTGCATTCCAGTTGAGCTGGATCATATTAAATTGGAAGGTAGACAATCATAATATGACATATACTGTGTATTTGGCTTTATGTCTAAGGGCACACTCACACTTTGCCCAGTTGCTTGTACCATGCCGAAGCATGATTTTCCCTCCTTCACAGTCTCTGGCCGTAAACCCTAAAGAATATTTGTGTGAGGTCTGTCAGGAGAACTTCACTCGGATGCTGTTGAAGGTTGACTAGTTCCAGGATACTCAGATCAGTGCATGTTCTCCCTGTTAACAGCACACTGATGCATAAACACTGTAGTATTGATGTTTGTTGCTGACGTTGATCATGAATTAGTAAAGAACATAAACAACTGTATGGGCATATACTAACACCGCCATTAGGGCTTGCATACGGAAACAAGTCATCCACTCTACA
The DNA here is from genome assembly GCA_900302685.1 of Spondyliosoma cantharus. Lineage (NCBI taxonomy): Eukaryota > Metazoa > Chordata > Actinopteri > Spariformes > Sparidae > Spondyliosoma > Spondyliosoma cantharus. The sequence continues at coordinate 17,268 of OMLP01013230.1, read as the reverse complement.
TTATTTATAACTGATGTAAATTTAATGTAAAAGTCAGAAGCAGCGGCCACGTATAAATGTAGTTGGTTTAAAGAAATGATTCATATTAGCCTGAAGCTGAGTGGGACTAACCTCAGTAAAGAGCTTGTCCTGCTGCCGCACTGGCCCACATACTGATGTAAACGCTGATTACTGATTGCTGTGGGTTTCACACACTCACACACACACACACACACATACACAGACAGAGCTCAGTAATCACAGGTCACCTCCTACGCTTCAGTTCCCGGGCCTGCATGTGAGACGGGGGGCCTTTCAGTGAGCACGACTCTCTTCTTTCATCACTCAGTCTTTCATTAAGGCTGGCCTGCAGCAAGCCTCGACCTGCAAACCTCTGCTGTGCAATCCCAGGAATCCCTCTCCGTCTCTCCCTGCAACTCTTTGCTCTTTCTGCTCTGCTACAACTTATTCTCACTCAGGCTCGCTCTCCTCTTCACGCTCGGCATTCACTTTTTTTAAATATATCGTGCTGTGCAAGACACGTTCTCGCCATCTCATATTATTATTCGACGTTCTCATTGCCCCACTTTGTGTGTGTGTGTGTGTGTGTGTGTGGTTCAGAGTGATTCATTCATGAAGGTCAGCCTCATGACGGAAGCAGTAGAGCTCATTGTATGTAAGCAGGGCGTGAGTAAGTGGCTCTCAACCAGGAAGTGGCTGATTATTTAAGCTGTCGTGTTCTTTCTCCCGCGAGCTGCTCTTCACACATGGGAACACTGCCAGAGATCATTGGCATGATGGCTGATTTTAGGATTGACTTCTCCAATCACTTAAAAGGGGTCAAAAAGTCCTTAATGCAGAAGTGTGTGGCTCTTATTAAATTGGAAAAAAATGTCTTTCAAGCTGCACAAATGCATCAAAAGTTTATTGTTGCTTTGAAACGTGAGTGATGATTTAGTTTTTTGTTTTTATTCAGGCACATGGAACGGCACCACAAAGGTGGCTATTAAGACGCTGAAGCCGGGCACCATGTCCCCAGAGGCTTTCCTACAGGAGGCTCAGATCATGAAGAAACTCCGACATGACAAACTGGTGCCTCTCTACGCCGTGGTGTCCGAGGAGCCCATCTACATCGTGACAGAATTCATGGACAAAGGTAAGGACGGGTGGACACTTCTGTTAATTCACCTGCAAATTCTACCAAAATGCCCACGTTCAGGGCCATCCAAGGGTCAATTACATCTTAACATACTGAAGAAACACACCTCAAAACCAAATGATGTTGCCTGCTCACAGCACTGTATCCTCAGTTATGATGGAGTTAGCCAAAGAGTGTTTAATCTAGCTTCTTCTTAACCTCAGTTGAGAGGTGCACATGCACAGTACCAATCGACTGCTGAGATCTTTAACTTCACGCTCTCTTTCAAACTCAGCGCTGACTGAGCGACGTTCTAGCACTGCCTGAACGGAGATGGATGGAGATATTTACGCGTCAGTGTCCTTGTCTAGTCCCATCGAGCGTGTCTTGATTCCACCCAGTGACAACTACTGGCCTGGGAATGATTGCTGATTGTACCGATTCCCACTGTAGACAAACGCCAGATATTGGTAAAAAATGAATAAAATACGATGTCACCATGTCAATTGGTGCGACCAAACCTGACCCGAATCTGTTGGCCCCCAAGTGTGGGGTATCCATGCTGCACTCCGATTCATGATGCTTCATTTACTTTTGACATTGTGTTCACGCGATGCTCACACGATGCTCACACAGTTGCGTTGATTCTGCTTGACTGCAGCCTTCTTAACTCTCCACAGGTAGTTTACTGGACTTCCTGAAGGAGGGAGATGGTAAATATCTGAAGCTGCCCCAGCTGGTGGACATGGCTGCGCAGGTAGGAATCAAAACACAAACACTCCTTTCTGCCTCTCACCTACTGTTTTAACTCACTGTGTGTGTGAAAGGGATTTTCATGCGTCAGTTTAAAACTAAAGGGAGCTGCGTGTGGGCAGGTTCTCAGCCATGTGTGAGTCATATGCTCAATCCTTGTGAATAAGGGGTTTCAGTTTGTTCTCCATCTGGCTGTCATAATAATTTAATATCCTACCTGACATCTCAACCCCACACACACACACACACACACACACACACACACACACACTGTATGTGCCTCCCCTCGTTCCCTGCCACTTAACTGCCTGTAGCACTTAAACGCTGCTCATCAGAGACCACTTGAGCTTGCTAGTTCAGTCACCTACTGTGATCTGCTCTTAATTCGCCACTCTGCACGCTCCCAGGCTCCCCCTTCTCCTCACTCAGCGGAGTGGAACAGTGTTTGAGAATGAGAACGAGGCAGGTTGAAACCTCGAGATGCCTCCGAGGGAGTTGACAGCCGGAGTGAGGGGATGTCGGATAGTTGTGTTAAAGATTTGTTGTCACAGTTGCAGATGAGCTCTTTTTTTGATCCCCGTTGTTCAGCCTGCATTGATATCTGGGTCAAAAACTAGATCACCCAAGTGTGTATTTCCTGAAATGACAACTCACTCCATCTCCAGGCTCGTGTCTCGGTCAAGGACGCCGGTAGGAATATTAACCTAATATACATGTATCTGTTTTCTCTTGTCCGTTCCCGTCCTAGATCGCAGACGGCATGGCCTTCATCGAGAGGATGAACTACATCCACAGGGACCTGAGAGCTGCCAACATCCTGGTGGCCGATAACTTGGTGTGCAAGATCGCTGACTTTGGCCTGGCTCGGCTCATCGAGGACAACGAGTACACCGCCAGACAAGGTTTGTGTGTTCAGATCTTTTTGTTTTTACCACCATATTATCGGTCAAATTGTTTGAATAATAAAAAAAAAAAGGAGCAGATGGATTGATAATGAAAATGATTTGTTAATTGCCTAGAGTCATCATATATGTTTTACTCATGTATTGACCAATCAATTACCCTATCAAGGGATGAGGAAATCAATAGTGGCAACTTTAATCATCTCGATGATTTCAATGCCCATTCCTCCAACTTGACCCCTTTATTCTTTATTCCAGGTGCTAAATTCCCGATCAAGTGGACGGCCCCTGAAGCTGCTCTGTACGGCCGCTTCACGATCAAATCAGACGGCTGGTCGTTTGGTATACTACTGACTGAGCTGGTCACCAAGGGCAGAGTACCGTACCCAGGTAGGGACAAGACTCTCTTTATGACTCTTTTGCTTTTCCTTGTGATCATTGTCTTGAATAGGTTTCCTCCCATGGAACATGAATGAGTTTCGAGTTTCAGGACAAATTCATTCATTTTTGCCTCAGGATGATTCCAACATGCTATTCTGAGTCTCAGTCATCTGAAGCTTTTAGTATTATTCTCACACATGCAGATGAATATAGAACTGAGTCAGCGCAGATGTCTAATGACTTATAAGCACATGGGAAAGTACCCCTCCTCTCTGATGCACCGTCTCCCTCTTCCTTGACGCCTGCCACCTCGTTTCTGACCCCTGCTGCCTGACAGCTATACTGCAGCAGTGCGTCTGCCGTCGATGGCGTTCGACTGGCACTGATTACAGAGCGAGCCATATGGCAGACTTAACCACCGTCTCTTGTAGAGGGCCATCTGGCTCCTGTGGCCTTTTTGGTTCCAGTGCAAAGCGTTTGGTCTAATTAACTCACCTCAGAGCCGCAGATTCTGGGGCCGAACCTCCTCTTTTCCATTCATTAAACTATAGTATGACTCACTGGACATTTGTGGCTCTTGTCCGGCTGCGCTGCAGTGGTTTTGGGGTGAACTCTATTCATAGAAGCAGTATGAGGCAGGTATACCAAGCGTCTGCATTGGAACACATCATCTTTCTTCTATTTTAATCTGTGTGCGTACATATAGATACTGAACTCGCACAGATATACAGCAGGCATATTATTAGAGCTGAGGGTTTCAGATCCGATACATAAATCACGCTAACACCTCAGTATCCGACATGCCTCCACCACCATATCCTGGTTTCAGCAGTTGCCCTGGGCCTTTCCTCTCTCCCAGTGTGAGATAACCTGATCCCCACTCTCCCACAGAGAGAGAGAGGAGG
>OMLP01013230.1:0-13143 GCA_900302685.1 Spondyliosoma cantharus | reverse complement strand
TAACCTCTTTTAGCTGAAGTTGAGCTCCCCATGGAGCTGTTTCTGCGCCGTGTCACAGGGTTCAGGATCACTGTCTTCCTGTCTTGGGAAGGAATCCACCACTCTGGTGATCTACGAGGGCGGGAAGAAGCAAAACATGGCGCAGAACTGTTTGGTTTGAATTTCTATATATGAGTATAGATATAGTATATGAGCATTTTAACCTTGAAGTTAACTACACGTGTTACTGGAAATAATGAACCAGGTTCCACCTAGGTTGAGTTTTTATGACACATTTTTCATCTTTTCTCCGTTTTCATTAGCACAGCGGTTTGTGTGGGCATTTCTATCCCACTGTCAGCTACATGATGCCAACATTTTCTGCCGCTACAGGCTGCAAACTCGGCTCATTCCTAATCAAAACCTGCACCGTTTTCATTTTCTTCGCCAGAAGACTTGGTATAGGTTCACTCATCCACAGATTTTTTTTCCATAACTGAATAAACAAGCTGTTCTCAGAGGAAAATAAGGTCCCAAGAACACTGTTTGAAGCTATATTAAGATATACAAAGGTGTCAGGGACCGGCCCCTTTTAATAATGTAAAAGAGTATGGATTTGTGTTGTCCTTTAACTTTAGGTCACGCCTGTTCGTCAATACCACAATGGTCTCATAGCACCCGAAACAGCACCTAAAGAAAAGAAACCAACATGATGTCAAGGAAGGAAAAGAATAGGGTTACCTGCGGGTTTGTTTTCTGTGTGCTTCTTTGGATTGACATCAAAGTTAAAGCTGCTGTAAGCGCTATTGTCATTTCAGCTAACTTCCTGTCTGTTTTGCAATTGGCAACCCCCTCCACTCCTTTCTTTTTGTTAGGCAGCTCTCTTTGCCTCTTTCTCTTCTTCAAGCATTTTGCATCACTAGACCTCTTTTGGTAGCTTTGGTAAGCTGCCACCGGGAGTGCTAGAATTGGTAGCTTTCCCTGTAAAACGAGACGTAAACAAAGGCAGGGAAATAAATGATTGTTTCAACTTTGTCTGGTCGTGTCTCCATTGTTTTACTCGGCTAAAAGCAACACAAAGCTAGCTAGCTCACGTAAAATGTATTAAACTTATATAATAAATAATAATAAAACCAATATTGTCTAGAGAGAAACTCAGTTACATTCTACCCATAAAGTCGTATTTGTACAATATCCGTGAGTTACTGTACAGTTAACTGACCTTTTCAGTTTGTTACATACGACTATGCCCCTTTCAAAATAGGTACTTCTGTATTCAAACATTGTATTCCTTTGTGTTTCTGTCAGGTATGGTGAATCGAGAGGTACTTGAGCAGGTAGAACGAGGCTACCGCATGCCATGCCCACAGGGCTGCCCCGAGTCCCTCCACGAGATGATGAGGCATTGCTGGAAGAAGGAGCCAGATGAGAGACCGACCTTCGAATACATCCAGTCCTTCTTGGAGGACTACTTCACAGCCACAGAGCCACAGTACCAGCCAGGGGACAACCTCTAGTGTGGGAGATTTAGGGGCGAGAACTCTGGCATCACACAGAGGTACATCAGTGGAGATCAAAGCTCGGGACGATACAGAACTTCAACAAAATGGGAGAAGCCTTGATGAGGCGGCGGAGTAAAGAGGTTATAATGTTATAAACTAGTCCACAACCACAGTGGTATATCTGCAAGTGCAAGAGGAAAATGTTTTCTGATGTAGAGGTTTGTCCCTTGTGTACCCGGGGGACCAAGTGTTTAGGGAAATGTGCTGATTGGTGCTGGTACGTTAAACTCTGGGAACCCTGCTAATCAGAATAATCCATACGGATGGGCCACAACACTGTGATCAAAAAAGAGAGGGATTGTTCCTAATTTCAAATCAAAGGAAACTTGCAGATGCTTTTTTTTTTTTTAAAAAAGAAATGAAAAAAAAACTTTTTTAAATGAGAAATTCCCCCTATCATCCATTTTTTTTTTTTTTCACAATTTGATATTAGAGGCAAAATCTTTGTATGAATCATGTACATGAGTTTGGTTTGAATATGTAGATTGATGCGTATGTTTTTTTTTTTTTTAAGTGACCAACAACTGTGGTTGAATTGTCAAGTATGTGCTGTGACTGTAAAGCTTTGACGGAGAATTAGAGGCGAGGTGGAGTCGATGAAAAAGGATGCGAGAATGTACCGAGAGGTCCGAGCAGATGTACATATACAGTATGTGCGAAGAGATGTATTTTTAGAAGGTGTGATCAGGTGGATGAATGCGAGCATGAGGAGCGATTTGTATGATTCTTGTTAACACGGTCACTTGAATGGCAAATCACGTGGATTTATTATGCTTTTTCTTTCTTTTTATTTAAACGGGGACTTGAAATCATAAAAAGAGGTATTTTGATAATATACAAAAACACTTTTCATGTTTAACATTTTATAAATGTCTTGAAATGGACTCTCAGCTGTGAAATTTTAAGTGCGATTGAGTTTGTCTGAAATTAGCATCTTGTCTTCTGTTCGGTGCACAACTTTGATTGCTGTAAAAAGGCTCAACACAGTTTTTGATTTTGCAGCAGAAAAAAAGGACCAGGAATACTGTTCAATCTCATAAGTTCCCATCATCATGTAAGCCATTCATGCCGCTGTAGTATTTCCTTTTCTTCTCAGTAAAATCCCAATAACTAAAAGCGCCTTCGATGTCCTCAGTTCTGTGTCTGCTGGAGGGAAAGTTTCATCCAAAGCCGACAACGCAAAAAGAATCTCTTTGATTTGTGAATGCACCTATGCAAAGTCAAACCCATGATGTTTTTATAGAACGGAAAGCCTCAGATGGTGTTTGCCTGTGTCAAGCTATTGTTTTCTTATTTCCCAGTTGTAGAGATGATGGATAATTCCTGGACAAAACAAACACTGTGCACACACTATAGTCACATCAGGGGCCTCATTTATAAAAACGGAATAACCCTACTTTGACTCGGAAATAATCTCTTAACTTTGCATGAGCCGAATGAACAATGTGCAGCAGCGACACACTCCAGAGCTGCGTGTTTGTCTTCGTTTGTCAACCCACTGAATGTGTTGCCAGGCTTCTATCTCTTCTACCATCGCGTGATTTAGTCTTCCAGAAGCTTTGATTCTGTGTTTTGGTTCATGGCTATTCTGGACTGAAACCCCAAGTTCTGCTGGCATTATGTAAGGAGAGATTTCAAAGCAGGTACGGTCATTTTAAAGGTCGTCTTTGTAAGAAAGTTGACTTTTAAGGAAACGCTCTGGGATGGCAACCTCCTGGACCTCTAATCCCAAAGCGTCAGTATTTAACGAGTTGGGAATGAGACTCAAAAATCAGCTTTCTTATCAAGTGGACCTTGAGAAGTTTGATCTAGATTTATAGATCACATGTGACTCAGTTACAAATGGGATTCTTGGACCCTGCCTTCAGCAAGGTCTTTCATGCTCAGCAGCTCTTATGAGTGGGACCGTCAGAATTTATCTGAAGACCACGGCCTAGTATAAATCGACATTTTTATAAATGAGGCTCCTGAGGTTTTAGTGCTGTTAGTCCAATAACAAGTTCTTAGAGGTACTTCCAACTGTCTGTCCAGCGGTATATGATGGGAGATATGGAAAGATGTAAAAGCATCTTATTCAATAAGTAAGCTTCAGGGTCGGACAAAGATGTGAACATTGTTTTTCTATCTCTGTGTTTGTCCCTCACGAGAACCCTAACGTGATTGTTCTTGAGCTAGAGGGGAGATGATAATGAAATTACTGAGAATGGTAACTAATATGGTTTTGTACAGAAAAAATAAAAGTTTTACTCAAACGTTTCCTTTCACTCTGGTCCTTGACAAAAGACGCTAACGTTCGTTCAGATTCAGAATTACATCGAACGTGGGCGACTAGTAAAACATCCACACATCGTTCAAGATTCTTCTAATAAGACAAGTCTGAGAATCTTCTTTTTGAAGCTTCTAAAGGGAGCCGAGACTCAGAACATCAGGATATTTCAATGCTCTGATCAGGACAAACAAAACTCCCCTCACCTGCACTGTATTTGGTGAGAGAATCACTGGAAAAATGCTACTTTAAGGACAAGTTTAAAATGCGATGAGCACAAAACACAAATGGAACAAGTGAAAATTTTCTTCCTTAGTGTCCTATATCATTTGTGTCTTATATTGTATTATAACACATACTTTAAGATTTGAGTTTTTGCAATGAAGTCACACTTTATTGTGTTTTGTTTGTTTTTATTTATTTACACCAGTTGACAACAGTAGGGTGTGAGGTACATTTTCCTTATATATTCAATAAATAGCAATGATTGACATGGTTCAACTTGAGTATATTTACATTTTCAACAAGGTTTGACTACTACACAGGAACACAATCTAGTTCTGTTCATAAAGAAAGGGCTGATGGAGGCTCAGGACAGGAGGTCATAGTTTTACTCCTCATACCTGTGAAGAAAGAGAATGTGAGAACGTTTAAAACTAATATAACCGTGAAATATTGGAATAAAACACTGCAATCAAAATTCAGAAAACACACTTAGGCTCACTATCTAAATACAATTTCTTCTTTTGTGCTTTGTTTTAAGAAATCAAAAATAGCAGGACTGAAGAGATCAGAGACAGATAATGGATGAAGTCTGCTCTTAGTGAAATCCAGCTCTATGATACGACCGGTGCTCGACACGTGTCTCTCACCTGACTATCTCCTTGAACTTGTTCAAGGCCTCTTGGGTCACATACTGGATGAAGGCCGGGTCCTGCAGCTCCAGCTCCCCAGGGACAGAGAGGATGAGCGGGGGAGAGTTCAGGATGTTCACCTCCACCTTGGTCTCAGTGACAGAGAAATTGTGTTCATCGTGGCTCTGTGGCGCCACCTGGAGGGTGAAAAAAGACATTATGTTTGAAACCAACTGTTGATGCATTTTCATTTTCATGATGTCGATCTAAAAAATCCCAAAGATATATTTCTCTCCAGGTGGTGTTTGCTTATTTTAAATTTAAGGATTTTTATATATATTAGTTTGAAATTTGTGAAGGTTCATAATAGGACCAGTTCACAATTTTTTCAATAGTCCTGTGCCCATATATACCCCAAAACAGGTTTTCTTTGCTGCATTATTTCCTTCTTGTCATATGAGATCACTTTCTAATTCCTAATAAAAAATACATTCTTTAGTTTTCGGAAGTTTTACTTGGTTTCCAAAATGTGTTCTTTTTGGAGAAAATGTCCTTTTTTTGTGGCAGTCCAGTGGTCTTGGTACTAAAGAGAGAGTAACTACGGAAGATTCCCTCTTGATTTGTCAAATTCAGACGTCTTAAGCCAAATATTAAAGGGTAAGTCCACCAATTTTAAACATTAAAGTGTGGTAACAGATCTTTGGGGGCGTACTACTGCATATGTGAATGACGTAGTATGAAGGTTTTCGTGGCTCCCGAATAAGCTGAATGTAATCTGATACTCCAGTGATGTTACTCATTGGCCAAGTGACTCAAAACCTGGTGGCTACATTACCCACAATGCATGTTATACTTACCCTTTAACTGCAGAGAAACTTTGATAGCTATATATTTTTTTCACAGAACAAAGGCTGCTGAATCTTTTACACGTAAAGTTTCATAAGAACCGACCTTCTAATGTTTCAGTGTGCACAGGAGGAATTATTACAGCACCAAACAACCTGTTTGGACGCTCATATGGATCTGTGAGTGATCGGTGTCGCTTCCTCTTTTCATTCGATTCCTTCACTGTGTCTCACCTTTGAGATACGGAAGATGTTCTCAGGGGTGCTGCTGTTGCTCACGGCCTGGCCCACCCAGCTGAATTCAGCCGCCATGTTGCTCAGCCAGTTGACGGTTTCATCGGTGTGACGCTGGACAATAGACAAAATCTCGTCGTACTGCTCTTTGGATACATCCAGCAGCTGGGATACCTCGTCCAGCTCCACGTGCAGATCTCGGACACTGGGGCACTCTGGGGGTACAGGAGGAGGCGCGGTCAGATGTGTGTAAAGATGGAGTAAACACAAGCTGTGAGGGTGCTGGTGCTTCACCTGTGAGCAAGGTTCCCTGGCAGGCCTCACACTGGGTCTGGAGCTGCCAGCACTCTGAGGTCTGCTTGCGAAGGTCTCGGCACAACTTCCTGTTCTGCAGGAAACGGGGCAAAGCTTCCCTCGCTACACCAAACAGAAAAATGTTTAACAGTTAGATCAGTGTTTTTCATTTTGTAGTATTGCTTCAAGATGTTTATTGCTATTGTATTGCTACCTTTCTTCTTCTCTTCCTCCACTGCCTCATGGATGTCATCAAACGCCTGGGTTACCACCGCTCCAAACTCGTCCAACACGCTCTTGCCAAAGTCAAAGAAGGAGTCCAGCACCTCCTCCAACCCCACACCCTGCAGAAAGCCCGAGTCTCGGCTGGGGTTGAAGGGATCGGTGGTGCTCTCTTCCGTCAGGACGTCGGTGTCATTCAGGAAGGCTTTCTGGAGGGCTTTGTCGAGCCTGGTGCTCATCCTGGAGACCAGGGTGACGCTGCGCTCCACCAGCGCGCCCACCTTGCCGACGAGGCGGTTGAAGGAATCCTCGATGCGCGCAACCTCAGTGTCAGGGCTGTCGGGGCCCTGGTTCACCAGGATGTCCCCTGCCTCGATGGAAGGCTCCCGGGGGCCAAAGCGCCTAGACACTCTGCGGAACAAGTTCTCCACCTACAGTATGAAAAGTGATGGAGGCTGTGGTTACTAAGCGAGAGCTCGCAAGATCATTCAAAATACAATCATATAAAGTTCTACCTCTTCAGACGTTCAAATTTTAATGAGACAATCTTCACATTAAGGGGCCACAACTATTGCATACTGTTTGTCTTTGTTTATATATGTGGCGGACCCTGCCACCTTTCTAGCTTCAAACAGTGTTCTGTGGACCTTATATTCCTCTTAGAACAGCTTGTTTATTAATGAATATTTGTTACTCATTACTATTGTTAAAATTTGAGTTTGAATTTCTTCTCCACAACTACTTAGTTCCCCTTTGATGCATTTCCAGGACATTTGCAACTGGTTTCTGTTTAACCTCTGCTGATCATACCATTTTGAATGTCCACGTGGTTTCTGTCTAACTGAATTGAAGTGAGTTGTTGCAGCACTAATTTCCAACTAGTTTATAGCCCACATCTGCTGAAACTGCGGGAATTCAAAGGAAATTCAGATATGTTGTTTTGTACCTAGCACTTACTGACCAAATGTTACCGAACTTATCACAGAGTCATAGTAACCAGATCATTTGTCATTGGGGAGCAACAAGAATTCATGATACATCCTGCATGCATTCATTCATGCATGAATTCATCATGAGAAATTTGGATATGTGCAGTTCATTCATCTTAAATTGGGCTAGTGTCATTAATTACAAATGCATTCAGGTGATCTGATATGTTGTTATACGTATGTGTTTGACTGGATAAACAGGGGAACATGAAACTAACTGAGTCCAAAGAAGGTTTCATCTGGCATCGGTGCAATTTGTTAGTTTTGTCAGTGCTGCTTGAAGACTTTGTAGGTCAGAGTAAGAAAGGCAGAGGTCAGAGCTTCAGTTTTTATACCTTGGCGTGGAAAGTGGCAAATCCCCTGCGACAGGTGGAGGTGTAGAAGGTCTTGCATGCATCCTCCAGACATGGTCTGCACTCCTCCCACTCAGACTGCAGGGAGTCTTTACACTGCTCCTCTGCCTCCTCCAGCTTCTCAGTCACCTCCTTCGCCAGTTCGGCCGCCCCCTGGTGGCAGAAAAGGGACACATTTATCATTTGGCTGCTCTTCATCCTGTTCTCTTCCCTTCTCAGGGACTGTTCATGATGGTCTGGTCTCACCTTCTTCTTGTCACTGCTGCGTTGGAGGGACTTCATGAGGTGTTCGTGCTTCTGCTCGTTCCTCCACATCACCTCCTTCATCTGCTTCACCCCGTACAGAGCTCTCCTCACCTCCTCGTCCACCAGTTTCTCGCCATTCTCAGACAACTCTGAGAGAGAGAGAGAGAGAAGGAGAGAACAAACCTGGCTGGGTGAGATGTTTTTACAAACACTTAGATTAACACAGTTTTCACAGTCGAAACAGGAAATATATATCGACTCAAAACCACTGCAATGTGATTCATGTGTCACTGAGAGAAATGAACTACATTAAGAATATGTATAACTAACTAAATGAAACAATTAACAGCTGAAGAAAGTCTATAAGACTAGTGATTGTATGACACTTTATTTAGTGTATATATGAATGAATGAATGAATGAATGAATAGTTTTATTTCGATTACAATATACGATACTTAAATTATGTGCAATCAACTAACAAAATATTACCATACATGCTTCCACTAAACATTGTCTCACAACAAAAATATATCAGATGACACAGATGTTTGCCAGGTGCTGATACTGATTGCACTTTAGAGACATTTGCTGGCTAAATTTGAACTAACTACAGGTACAGAACAACATGCTGACTCACGTTTCAGGGTGTCCTCTGGGATCTCTGTGGTCTGGTCCTCAGTGGCAGAATGAAGGACCCCCAGCGTCACCGCCAGGACGGCCAAACCGAGCAGGAGCTTCATTCTGAAGCTCAGTGTGTGTCTTGGAAGGTCAAACTCAGTCTGAGAGGAAGTGACAAGTGTGGTTATGACTGGTACAGAATCTCATTTGGATGCACACATTTTCCCTATGATCACACTGAAGCACCGATACGATACAAAGTTGACACATACACTGAATGTGTTTAAATAGGGAGACTAAAACAACAGAACAGGTGGTATCCATTCTGATCCAGAGAGCTAATAGGATTTGAGCTTGAGCATGATCAAACATCAACAATACTGTACATAGACATAAGTAGGTCTGCCACAAGGTGGTGCTACACATCTGTCCAGCTCTGTTTGTCCCACATACCGGCAGCTGGACCAGGGACAGTTAATTTTAGTTAGGAGCTGATTCAGTAAAACCTTTAATAGTGTATGTGCAGTAATACTAAAGATTTGTAAAATCTAGATATCAATCTAGATAATCAGATCATCTGAACGTTTTTTTTTTTTTAAATCCTGGCATTAAAGCTGTGTAACGCTGCACAGCAACAGTTTTGAGTTCTCCCTGCTTCTAGCCATGACTGTGCTGTTTCCATACAGTTGCAGGACTTATGTTATATACTGCTGTCAAAAAGAAAATGAGTCCACAGTGAGTAAAGAAAATAAATAGATAAAAAAAAAAAAGCCAGGAAACTGCTCAGAGGATTAAAACAAGTATCTGTGGCATCAGGGGAGTCTGAGGTGAAGATGTCAGTGGCAGAAGAAGTATTACTTGTTATCTACACTGGAGTTATAGTGTTGCATACATGCACATAGCTTATATCTCTATTTCTGTTTATTAAGGTCAATACATTTATAGTTGTCACATATAATTTAATGCAAAACATTGTTTTTATGGTATTTTATATTGAATTACTTGTATATCTTATTTCTCTAGTCTTGTCTATTTTTAGTTTTTGTGGTGTGATATTTATATTCCAGAAGGAGCTTCTGTAATTTATAGACACATTTAAAGTTAGCAAATATGATGAAATGATCAAAACTGGACATTTTATTTCGTAAGAATTTGGAAGAATCTTATTGGCTTCCTGTCGAAGATTTTCATCATTACAGGCTTGGTTGTTATTGTTATAGATGCTGCCTGTGACCAAGAGGTTATACAACAGCTTAAATGTGAAAAGATCAAAGAGTGCATAAAACCATTTACTGCATTAAATGGTTCGCAGATAAGTATAGTAGTATAATTTACTTTTTGCGGCATTGCTTTCCATTTTAACATACTTCTTAAATTCTAGGTGGAAATCTTACATAAATTCAAGATATTTCACCTCTGAAACCTGCTGAATATTGGTAAATAAAGACGTAAAGGTTTAAGTCATCAGCTTCTATCGAGGACCGAGCTCCTGAAGGAAATCAGATCATCAATTGACAGTTTCTTACATTTGTGGCTAAATCTGAGTACTATATGTTGTACTTGATATTATAGTTTGTGTGTTTTTGACTGCAAAATTAGAACCCCACAAATACTGCAGGATATTTCTCTGCTCCTTTCTTCCGTGAGCACTTGTGTAGTCTGTTCCTCATTAGACTGAATGAGAACAGCCTGGCTTTTAAGAGGTCAGCAGTAGGGGGGGTGTGAGAGACACCTAATAAGATGCAACATGGGGCTCACCTCAGCTTGAGAACTTGTTTATGTCCGAACCATCTGCCGTGTGCAGGAGGTCAGGCACCGTCAAGCATACAAGAAACCTCGACACGCTTTCTGATATCATAACATGTGTCTACATGCTAATTTGGTAACAAGATAAAGTCACCTGCCTTCACCTTGCTGGAGGCCCCCGCTCAGAGGCGTTACATAAGTTAGCATCCATCAGGGATTTACAGTAAATGAGGATGTACTCCCTTGACTGATTTCATTAAGGGGTTAAGTCGCAGGTACAATCAGCTCTATTATATCTAACTCATGACATATCTAACTGTTGTTTCAAACGGACACTAAGATTAGATCTTTATGATCTATAATTATTATAAATGTCATTATGAGTTATAGATGAATATAAACAGATACAAATTGATTAAAACGGATGTTGCAGTAACAAAACGTGTTTTAAAGTAGCAAGCAAACATAATAAACAGTTCCAACTTTTCAAAATGTAAATTTGGTAATCAAATATTCACCATCATAACATCCTGTCATAATATATATCATCATACCAGTAAAATATCAAATGAGGAAGAAGTTTATAATAATCTGAGGTTACGACAAATCAACAATGACCATTAAAATACTCAAAGCGACCAAAACAAAGACACTTACCAGGAGATGACTGGAGGTGCTTCTCCAGTGGCAGAGGTAAACAAAGTGCTCTCTGAGCGCACAGTAGCTGTGAAGTCAAGTCTATTTGTGCTCTTTCCACTCAGGCTTTATCCTATTACAGTCTTTGCTTGATGTTGATGCCCACGTTAATCCAGCATTCAACACGCTTGCTTTGCATAAGAGGCTGCCTAGTCATGTCGGACACCACTGTTTACACACAGGAAAGGTTTATTCCTTTAAAACACAGGTGCCATACAGGTATATCACAGGAGGCTGTTGTCTTTCTGCACACATTTAAGATCAGACATGTAATGATGAATAGACTCTATGACACACTGTCTCTCATATGATGGTGCTTAGACGCTTTTATTTAGTAGTAAAACAGTTCAATATTTTGACGATTAAAGAAAGACTCAAAGAATATTTTTTACTTGTAATGTTCATAAGACACATAAATATTGAAGCTTGTTTAATTAATATTGGCATGTCTACATAAACTGTGATGGCTTGGGCCCTGTGGGTGCACTGGAATCAATTCTTAGATGATCCCTTACTGGGAAATCCTTATTGCAACACGCACACACACACACACACACACACACACACACACACACACACACACACACACACACACACACACACACACACACACACACACACACACACACCTTTCTGCTTTAATTATACAACCAACTATTACGCCCCTGGCTGTATCCCATAGTGTTTCTCTGCGTTTACATTACCCACCCATGTGTGTGTGTGTGTATGTGTGTTGGCGTAGGTGTGGTTCTCCTTCCTGGCTTCTGGCAAGGAACCTCAAAAAGAAGGAAGAGTCATTACGTCACTGAATCTTGCTTTGGTGCCAGACTGTGGTGTCAGCTGTACTGGAATCAATGAGAGATGCATGAAGAAACACACTAAACTCCAACGTATCTTTGTCGTATGACTTCTGATGAAGAAATGCCTCCAGAAAATGAAAGAACACATTTCAGAGAGTAGGTTGGCCTACTTTCTCTAGGGGCATTTCTTCACCTCTGAGGTTCCTTGGTTCTCCTGGCTCTGATTGTTGAACACACCTGTCTGCAGTCAGCTCATTGCTCCTCTCCTCTACACACCAGCCTCTCATCATGTCATCAGCCTGCAGCCTATCTCCTCCGACTCTACAATCACTCATTGCCAGACGGTTGTTTCAACTACGTTGTCAAAGACAAACCTGTTGCCAGTCCAAGCTAGTTCTCCTTGTGCTTCACATAACTGGTTTTCATCTATTCTACTGTATGGTAATTAAAGTCTACTTCTCAGAATTTACTGCAATTATAAGCTCATAATTGACTGTAAATTACAGTATATCCTTTTACAGCGGCACTGTAAAATCTGACAACGTGACTTTACTTAAAACAATCGAGGAAACCAATTACCTCAAAATAACCAAGTCAAGTGTTTTAAGGTGTTAGGACTTTTTAGCTTGTACAACTTATATTGACTAGTCATACTTTACTTGGTAATTCTGAGGTAATGTATGTCCTAAATTTTTCAAAGTAAAGTCAACTTTTAAAAATTGACAGTGTATAAACTACCCAAGGCTATTCTTAGATCTTTACCCAGATGTTAATCCAGAGTATTTTTGGAAAAGGGAAACATTCCTCTCAGTAGGAAGCTGTTTAGCATCTCCTCTCTTGATGGAATGTGGGGTGAAAGGGTTCCTCTGTCCCCTTCTCTTCACTGGTGCCCCATCTAACTCAAAAATGTGCCCTCTTTGCATGCTGTGACCCAGAAAATAGGGTCGTCACCGGTTAATAATCAAAACCAGCCAGCGCTTCAGCTCAGTCTGCAGCCTCTGTCACCTTCTACACCTGGTTCCTATAACGCTGCAGGGAGAAACGCTCTCCCTGTGTTCTGCCGCAGTTGAACTGAACATAAAACAGTTGAAAGAAGAAAAGGTCTGATACATTCAAGCAATCACTCACAGAGGCATACACGCAGGGGCGGTTTTTCATATGGGCAGTATGGGCAGCCGCCCTGGGCGGCATTAGTGGAGGGGCGGCATGAGCGCCGTGGAAAATAAATAAACAAATAAATAAATATATTATTATTATCTTTTTATTTGTTTGTATTCATTTCCTCCGGTTTTTGTATTGCTCATTTACAGGTCAAGTCAATGTTGTCATGTTGCCGTGTGGCAGCGGGCGGCTGGGCGCTCTCTGTTTTATAAAGGTGCATCCGCTGCTGCTGAGAGTCTCACAGAGCCTGTGGAAGAGGAAGAGGAAGAGGAAGAG